>PVHP010032638.1:0-20188 GCA_004024765.1 Zapus hudsonius | reverse complement strand
AGAGAGAGAGAGAGAGAGAGAGAGAGAGAGAGAGAGAGAGAGAGAGAGAGAGAGAATGGGCAGGTCAGGGCCTCCACCTGCTGCTAAACTCCAGAATGCATGCAACACATAGTGCATCTGGCTTTATGTAGGTGCTGGGGAATCTAACTCCGGTTGTTAGGTTTTGCAGGCAAGCACCTTAATCACTCTTCAGCCCCAATTTCTTATTTTTAAAATGAGAAATATTGGAGTATCATTCACATACATAAACTCACCCTTTAAGGTTTCCGGTTTGATGGTTTTGCAAAGCACAAAAAGCTTTGTAACCTCTGCAAAAATTAAACAGGAGGAACTTTCTCTGCATCTCAAGGTTTCTATCAAGCCTCTTTGCAGTCAGCAAAGTCCCTTCAGCCTCTGCCAATGACTGACCTTGATCGTGTCCCAATAGTCCTTCTTTATCTGAAATGTTATCTCCACACATTGTATCATAATTTGGGGGGAGTTTTTCACTTAACATAATGCTTCAGAAAGTCATCAATTGCCGGATCAATCAATAGCTATTACTATTACTGAAAAGCACACTCCACAGCATGTGTATACTACGATGACCACAAAGAGCTTATCTATTACCATGATGATGGATTTTTTAAGTTGTAAGTATTTTGAGTGATTATGAACATATTTGCTCTCATGTCTGCATATGGCTGTTTGTGATGGCATATGTTTTTGTTTTACTTGGGTAAATATTGAGGTCTTTTTGTAAGCAAAAGTTTTAAATTTTACTAATTTGAGCTTATGAATTTTGACTTTGATGTTTATATCTTCTGGAGTCTATTAAGAAATCTTTGCCAAATCCAAAGTCATAGATATTCTCATGTGCTGCTTTATTTTTTACAACTGATTGATGGTCATTTTCAAAGCCAATTTTTGAGTTGGTATCAAGAGTTGAGATAATTCCTCCCTTCCATCCCCTCTCTTTCCCTCCCTTATATCTTTCATTTTATCCTTTCTTTTTCCTTCCTTTTTCCCCTCTCATTCCTTTTTGTTTCTTTCACTGGCACACAAATTCTTGCTTCCATCCTTTCTTTTGGATATGTGTCCCTGAAACTTCTCTGTCCTCTGCCACTTATTTTATTGTTTTATACATACTTTTTCATATCTATGTATATATGCATGTTCATATGTGTGTGGGCATATGTTCACATGTATACATGTGCATGCAGTGGTCAAGGGTAAAGATTGGGTGTATTCCTCAATTGCTCTCTATCATATATAATTTTTTCTTTTTTGAATTGAGAATTTTTGCAGATGAACGTATTATAATTTGATCGATCATATTCTCCCCCCACAATCCTCTTTTGTCCCCCTCCCCATCCACATTCCACTGAGCACCCTATTCATTCAGTGTCATCCTTCCTCTGTTTTGGTGTTTCATTCTTTTTTGTCCTTCTCCATCCTCAATGTGAAAATGTTGATCAGCTCAATATTGTGTAGGACTTGTGAAGGTAAAACGATCCACCGTGAGGTCATGAATGCACCTGTCACTTCATGTCTGGAGGACAATGCCCCAAATTACTCCTGCCCAAAGCCACAGCTCTTACATTTTCTTTCTGCTCCCTATCTACCAATGTTTCCTGAGCCTTGGAGAGCATGACAGAGGTGTTTCATTTAGCAATGAGCTCTCAACAGCCTCTTGTTTTCAGCACTTTAATGAGTTTGGAATCTTCTCAGTATTCACCACCATCTGCAAAGAGAAGTTTCTCTGCCCAAAAGTGAGAGAAACACCACCTCTGTAATGTTCCCTAAGATCTCATGAGTGTGACCGAGATCTCTCATCTAGTGCTGAGCACTGGAAAATCCCTTCTTTCATCACCTGGATGAGTTCTGAATCTTCTCAGTATTCAACAACATCTGCAAAAAGAAGCTTCTCTAACCAAAAGTGAAAACAATCCTAGAATCCTAATCTATCAGCATAAACATAAGTATTTAGAGGGCTATTTTGTGTTTGTTTTGTTTTTCAAGGTAGCCCAGGCTGACCTGGAATTCACTATGTTGTTTCAGTGTGGTCTTGAACTTATGACAATCTTCTGACCTCTGCTTCCCAAGTGGTATGATTAAAGGTGTGTACCACCATACACAGTTTAGAGAGCAATTTGATGAGCACAATGTAACCATGCAGCCAAAAGGCAGTGGCAGCTTCCCCATTATGGGCTATGATCTTCCAAGCCATGGGCTCTTGACTCAGTTATTAGTATAAGGCATGAATTCTCACTTATAGAAGTTAGCATTCCATCACTGAATATAAAACACCCCTAAAAAAGCAGCGTATGGAAGGAAATGGGTCATTTTGTCTTATCATCTTAAGGAGATATTTCATCATGAATGGGAAGCATAGCAGTGCTAGCCAGGATGCACAGGTCAAATCTCCACATTAGTGGAGTGAGCTCTAGGGAACACCAAGTAGGGCTGGGCTAATAAACCTCAAAGTTCACCCCTAGTGACTTACCTGTTCCAGCACTCCTCCACTTCCAAGAGGATCCACCTTCTGAGGATTGAAAATGAGAATTAATCACAAATGAGGCTATGAAGGATATTTCATGCTCACACCACCACAGCCCTTCTGTGGAGCACACTTCAAATCCAGTTGGAGAGATGTGGTTACTTCCGTACCTGACCTGCCACTATTGCACCAGTAGACACTCCTTACCTGGCTGGCTAGTTGTGTAACTTGTAAGATCCACTGCTTGTTAAGACTTTTTGACTTTGTTCCACCAAGAGCTTGCGTAGGCCTTACCAGCACCATGTCAGCTCAGGTCAGCTCAGTTGCCACCTTAATTTTTGAGACAAGGCCTCTTACTGTTTCTGGATCTCGCTGATTCGGTTAGACAGCTAGTCAGCAAGTCCCAAGCATCTTACTGCTTCAGCTACTCCAGTACTGAGATTATAGATGTGTGCTCCCAAACCCAGCTTGAACATAAGGGTTGTGGATTTGAAGTTTAATCCTTACATGGTAAGCCCTTTACTCACTGAGGTATCTCCCCAAGCTCCTTTCTTTAGAGCTTTACCTTAGAAGAAAATACATGGTTGAGAAGAAGCATCCCATTCTATATTTGCCTTTCACTTTCTTAAAGTGCTAATTTTTATTTATGAAACTTCTGTTCTGACCTCATATCAACTCTTCTCTTCTTGTTCTATGATGATTCATTTATTTACTTAATTTATTGTTTATATATTCTTGACATGTTTTGTTAGACTCATCTTCAAGTGTTTAAAATTTAATAACATTGTAAATAAAATTATACTTTAAAATTATATTTGAAATTCAACTTTCAATGAAATACCTTTTCATATTCATGGCCAGTTTAAAGAAATAAAAATGGTGTATATGTGTTCTGGGTTTCACCACACTGCTAAGCTGATTTTTCTTTTTATCTTTATCCCTTTGTGTTTTCTTTGATTTGATTTAATAAATCTAATAATCACATAGTCTGGGAAAAAAGACATTCTCTCTTCTGTCAAAATCTTTTAGTATCTGACCCAACCCCTCTTAGATTCACTGGGGTAAAATCTCCGGTCCATTGAGTAAGACCAGTAACAATGGACATTCTTGCATTTTTCCTAATTTTTAATACTTTACGATTTTGAATGTGATTGATGTCATATGACATCAATCGGAGGTCTCTTGTAATTTTTTAAGTAGGCAGGAACCTCTTCTCCTGTTCCTATACATCAGAAATTTTTAAAATATAAATTGCTTTTATTTAATTCCTCTGCAAATGTTGAGATAATCTTGATTTTTTTCCCTTTTAGTCTTTTCATAGGTTGAAACACATTTATTCTCAAAAGTTAAATCAATCTTCATTTCTTGGATTTGTATATTCATTGTTTATTTGCATTTTATCTATAATATGATAATAAATTTATAAACATATTGTTCATGAATTTTGTATCATAGTACAGAAACTACTACATACAAAATGCTCAATAAATGTTTATTGATTTTATTTTTATCATTGCAATTTCATTCTTTACTGTGCCTGTTAAGTTTTAATGGCCTTTAACTATTATTAGTATTTCTATTTTATAAGTAGGAAAATAGGAAATTTGTTAGATATTAACTAATACATTAACTAATCTATTATAATACAACCAGCAATATTGGATTGTATTTATTTTCAAACTGGAAGCTTTAACTGTTGCATTTAAATTTAATTTTTTTCTATTAAAATGACTATATTTTAGAGGTAAAAATGGCATAATTCAATTAAAGGACTGTTATTTTATTATAGCTAAGACAATGTCTCCACGCTTTAAGTTTCTAATACTGAAGGGTATAAGAAATTTCTCATGGTAGATTTCTAAGAATACTAAATTTTTAAACAGCTAATCTTGTTAGCATTGACAGAGATTAAGAGTGAGGTAGCCTCATTTTGTAGCTAGTTGTAGTTAGGGACTTGGGCCCAAAAGCACTTAGATGTTAACCTACCCTGGTGAGACTACAGGGCAGTCTGTACCTAAACCTGACTCATGAAGATAGCCATCAGGCTTAATCCTGTGCTTTACTTTGTGGTTCTGTCTTCTTAGAGCCTTTTGGTGGGTCATTCTCCCACCAAAGTGAATCCACCTTCCTTTGCCAAAGTCATCAGCCTACCAGGAGCCCCCACAAAGATTCAAATTAACCAACCTAGTTCACACCAGTTTGGTATGTAATTATATTACCAAGGGTACAAAAAAATCCAAATCCATGTCACCATGTGGTTATCCTTTAGGTTCCCTCCTACTCAGGAGTTTTCTGCTTTCTTTTTCAAAATAAAATCTTGCTTAACTTGCCCTTTGACACCTCCAGTTGTTACTCTTCATGGGTCTTGAGGCAAGAACTCGAGAAAACCATTAACACCATCATCTTTACAGAAACTATGATAATTTCATATGACTATTCCTTTATTGTAAGCAGAAAGGCTATATACTCCTTGAATATATACCTGTCCACTCAAATGTCAAAGGGAATTTTGTGATTTTGTTTTTGCCCAACCCCTACTGGCTACCGTCTAACATGGTGAAGAAAACTACTTCATGATTAATCAGAAACACGGATACAGAGTGCACCTTAGTGCAGACACTCTTGCTTCATGTATTTAATTTCTCATTTCGACTTTTATTGATCCTCAAACTAGATTCCCCCTTTTTTTCCAGTTCTTCCCATTTCTGTTTTGTCATTTAGTGGAGTCCATTATCTATAATTATCTGGAGTTCTGGAACTGCTTAGAAGAGGCAGAGAACTGTTGATCTGTTAGAAGTTCTCCAGCATTTGTCCTTTGCTCCAATGCAGACATCTCTCCTGTAGCTGCTAGACTTCTAACATGGTCACCTTTTCTTACTTTAGGATTGTACATTTCTCACTAGATTTTTCATTTGGCCTGGTAAGCACCTCTGCTTCTTTTCTTCAGCATCCTACAAAATATATTCTTTGATTTATTTTTACCTAATTTCAGTTAACTGATCTAAATTTGATCTTATGCTGTGGTCTGAGTTTCTTAAATGGTAGCAGTTAGGATTTCTTGAGGAAATAGAATACAAATACTTTAAATAATTTTTCCCAACTTGCAATTCTTTTTGGCTTTTGTCGAATTTGGACTGAGCTGACTGGAAGTGATTTAGGCCATTGACACAGGGAAAGTGCAGTAATATGGTCAGAATAAAGAAAGGCTTCAAAAATGAAGTTCAGCATGATGACCAGAAATCAGAGAGACCAGATAGCTAGGAGATAATGCGTAAAGTTAGAGGTTACTAACATGTTAGATTTCAACTTAATAAAAGTGTTAAAATGTCCTTCCATCTACTTTGGTATTTTGCTTCTCCTTATTAAGAAGTTTCTGAATGCAAAAATAAATCTATTTAATAAATTTGGCCTGTACGGAAGAACTTGGCTTACATTAGACCATGTTTTCCCACAACAAGTGTTGTCACAAGGGCTCAATGCCTTCTGATACAGGCTTGCTGTGAAACTGTTTCATGAATCATTTTGTGGAGCCAGATGACAAACAGCATCCATTCCTGAGTATCACATCTATACCTCCTCAGAAGCCAATCTTCCAGTAAAGCGCTCCAAATCACCACTTAATTGCTCTAGCCTGATGCAACTGGCTTATGCAACTTCCAGACACCAGAGAAGAAGGAAATAGTGCAGACAACTACAAATTATCCAGTGGATTTCAAGCCATTATATAGCTAATCAAATATTGGACGTGTTTAGAACTTATCCACATCTACCTGAATTAACAAAACTCCCATCCTCAGAACTACATATGTTTTCCTCATTAAGCACCATATAGAGTGGTTAATAATATAATGATGAAGTCAATATTTAATTGCTAATGTACTTGGATGCTTTTAATAAATTTGGCTTTATTCAAATGATTTTTTCATTTCTCAATATATTTCATGAAGGGAACACACCTGTGCCACCAATTAAAAATGGAATATGCATGCAGATCAAAGTGGGGACAATTGGTTGTGGATTACTGGAAGCCAAATGGTTATGAATTTTGAAAGAAAAGACTCTGCTGCAATAACAACATTTTCAGTCTGATTATTTAGAGCACATTCAAAGTGGCTTTAAATGTTACATCCAGTCTTGGAAATGAATTCAAAGCTGCCTTATTAAACAACAATATAGCTATCTAGTTTTAATGAAAGAGAAAAAGTAAAGACCTTTGAATTATAACAGGCCACTCATGCAGAATAATTCATGTACAATACTAGATTCGATCTGAAGACTGATGTAGCATTGATGTTAATAAAGTGCTAGGCAGAAAGTGAGTGATAGTGTGAAATTCCTTTGTAGCAATTTCCAGAAGAGGGATTTATGAAATATATAATAGAATTTCTTTAAATAGTCAATATGAGCCATTTCTTTAGGAGGATTTTACTGAAGAGAGAGTGACAAAAAATTAGATAAAAAGGGTAAGTGGGGAAGAAACTTTAATATTTTGCTTTTTAAAATAAACATGTTCCTGTTCAATGTAAAATGAAACTGACTCAATGTAAAAAAAAACAATCCCATCTTATAAATATTCCAAGTTGAACAAAATATAAACAATTGAAGTAGAAAGAGTAATATATTTGAAATATACCCAATTTCAAAGACCTTTGCTTCTTTTTTTGTCTCTTAAAATATTATTCCCAATGTAATGATTTGATGAACCTAATAGTAAATCATAAATAAAATAAAAATGCATTTTATCATTGCAATTCAACATGTTTTCAGAAAAGATTATAATAGCAAGAAAACATTGTCAAAATTTATTGAATCAATTCAATGGGCATAGTTGCTACCATTTCATTGCTCTCTTTATTTTAGAACAAATCTGTAGAACTACAGATGTGATGTCTTAACTGTTAGCATTGAGTTATTTTAAAGGTTACTCTGCTTGCTCCAACTCTATCCCAATCTGTTAACCATAGAGCATTCACAGAATGAAGAAAGACCCATTGCAGAATGCTGGGTCATTGAATAGAAATAACTTGTATATATTTCAAGAAAGGTTATAGTGACTTTCAAAATGTTCTGGCTGCTAAAAGGACTGAGTGAGGAAAGTGTGGGGGCCCCTCTCACCTTCACTTCATTTAGAAGTATAATTTTGGAATGCACTTTTATGTCATTTCTTTGTGATATACCTCTCTGAGAACATTAGTGTGTCAAATCTTCTCAAGAATGTACATAACAGAGCATTTTAAATTGATCTTTTGAAAACATGAATACATTCTATGCTTGTATATTGTTAAGGGTGGCACTGAGTAGGAAGACATTCTCCTATTTCTGTGATGTTAATACATATAAATGAGCACTATACTATTGAGGTTCCCAGGTGTGAAATTTTATTTACCCCAGTTAACATGGTTGACATTTTTGTTGAATATGAAATAACCATAGTTGCTGGAGCTTAGGGCAGGGTTGTCAATTATGTTCCATTGCTCTATCTGTCTATTTTTGTGCCAGGACCTTGCTGTTTTCATTACAACGGCTTTGTAGTATATCTTTAGGTAAGATATTGTGATACCACCTGATGTGCTTCTTTTACTAAAGATGGCTTTGGATATCCAAGGCCTTTTGCCATTCCAAATAATTTGGAGATTATATTTTCTAGGTCTGCAAAGAATGAACCTGGTATTTTTATTGGTAATGCATTGAATCTATATATAGCTTTTGGAAGTATTGCCATTTTCATGATATTTATTCTACCTATCCAGGAACATGGGAGATATTTTCATCTTTTTATGAGATCCTGAGTTTTCTTCTTGAGCATTTTTATGTTTTAATTATACAAATCTTTCACTTCCTTGGTTAGTTCAATTCCTTGTTATTCCAAAGTATTTGATTTTATGTGTGGCTATTGAAAATGGGACTGTTTCACTGATTACTTTTTCTGTATGCATGTCATTTGCATACAGGAAGGCTACTAATTTTTATGTGTTAATTTTGTATCATGCCACTTTACTGAAAGAATTTAACACCTTCAGGAGTTTACTGATACTATTCTTCAGGTCTGTTATGAATGGGATCATGTCATCTGAGAAAAGTTTCACTTCTTCCTTTCCAATTTGTATCCCTTTTATGTCTTTCTCCTGTCTTATTGCATTTATTGCATTGAGTAGAACTTCAAGGACTATGTTGAAGAGCAGTGGTGAAAGTGGTCACCCCTGACTTGTTCCCAAATTTAGTGGGAACTCCTTGAGTCTTTCCCCATTGAGTATTATATGGGCTTTAGGAGTTTTGTATATAACCTTAATTATGTTGAGGCATAGGCCCTCTATTCCAAGTTTTTCAAGGGTTTTGAACATGAAGTGGTGTTGCATTTTGTCAAAGGCTTTCTCTTCAATGATTGAAATGACCATGTGATTTTTGTGGGTAAGTTTATTAATGTAGTGGATTATGTTGATTGATTTAAGTATGTTGAACTAACCTTGCATCCCTGGGATGAAGCCAACCTGGTCAAGGTGGATAATACTTTGAATATGTTGTTGAATTTGGTTTGCAAAGATTTTATTCAGAATTTTTGCATTTAAGTTCATCAGGGATATAGGTCTATAGTTTTCCTTTCTGGATTTATATTTGTCCAGTTTTGGTATTAGAGTAATTCAGGCTTCATAGAAGGACTTTGGAAGTATTCCCTGTTTTCTGATTACTCTAAAAAGCTTCAGAAAGAGTGGTTTGAGTTCTGTGATGAAGGTTTGTTAGAATTTAGCTGAGAATCTATCAGGACCTGGACTTTTTCTTCTAGAGAGGTTTTTGATTGCATTATTGATTTCAATCAATGGAATAGGTTTATTTAGGAGATTTATCTGCTCTGGGTTTAGTTTTGGTATGTGGTAGGTGTTCAAGAATTTCTTGAAGATTCTCCAATTTTGTGAATAGAGGTTTTGGAAGTATTGTCGTGATGATTCTTCCAATTGCATTGGTGTCTTCTGTGATCACTCCTTTTTCATTTCTGATTTTGTTGATTTGGGCCTTCTCTTTTTTCTGTTTAGTTAGATTGGCCAGGGGTTTGTCAATCTTGTTTATTTTTTCAAAGAACCAGCTTTTTGTTTCATCAATTTTTAAATAGTTTTCTTAGTTTCTAATTCATTGATCTCTGCTCTAATCTTAATTATTTCTTTTCATCTTGAGCTCCTACTGTTGGATTGTTCTAATTTTTTCAAGGCCTTTAGCTGATTAGTTAGGTTATTAATCTGGGATCTTTCTGTCTTTGTAATGAAGGCATTCAGTGTTATAAATTTTCCCCTTAAGACTGATTTCATTGTGTCACATAGATTCTGCTATGGTGTATTTTCATTATTGTTTAGTTCAAAAATTTTTTCAATTTCCAGTTTAATTTCTTGAATGACCCATTCACTGTTTAATATTGTATTGTTCAATCTCCAATAGTTGGTGCAATTTCTATTTGTTCCCTCATTGTTTAATTCCAGCTTTAGTGCATTTAGTGGCCGGATATGATGCATGGTGCTACCTCAATCTTCTTGAATTGTTGAGGCATGTTTTATGTCCTAATATGTGGTCTATTTTGGAGAAGCTTCCATGACCTGCTGAGAAGAATGTATATTCTCTAGAGTTGGGATGGAATGTTCTCTATATGTTTGTCAGGTCCAGTTGATATATGGTGTTATTGAGTGCTATTATTTGCCTGTTCACCTTCTGTTTTGATGATCTGTCTAAAGATGATAGTGGTGTAAAAGTTAAAATCTCCTATTATGAAAGGAGTCATCTTTCCTATACATCATGCTGAATTATGAAGTCCATGATTTCTTCTACTATACACAGATATCCACAGCATTGGTGAGCCTCTCTACACTCAACCTAGCACTCTTTCTAATCCTAAAATTTCTTCCAGAAGCTTCTTTCTGTACTGGAAATGTGGCCTTCTCATAGAAAACATCTTCATTGCTGGGTATGGTGACACACACCTTTAATCCCAGCATTTTGGGAGGAAGAGGTGGGAAGATTGCTGTTTGAGGAGGCCTGGGACTATAGAGTGGGTTCCAGGTCAGTCTGAGCTAGCATGAGACCCTTCCTCCATACAAAACAAAACACAAAAGGAAAAACTTCTGCTTTGACTGTTTCTTTAATTTGGGGCATGTTCAGTCAGCCCGACTTTCATTCCTCATTCAAGTTGTTATGAAAAAAGTACAGAGAATTCTTGTTTAGTGGATAACTTGCATTTCTTTCCTCACATTAGAATCTCAAAATTTCTTTTATGAAGTTTTTGACTATAAAATCTTCAAAATCTTATATGCCTGGCACTGTTTCAGTTTTTCACGTGTATATTCATTCCTATGTTAAAAGGAAAAAAAAATTAATTTGTAATTTACAACATTGTGCACAGTGAGATGCTTTATGTAAAAAAATCACTTTAAAATTCCCTGCTCAAAATGTGAAAGAAACATAAGTGTGTAGTAATCTTTACCTGTGTATATATACAAACAGAATGCCCTTTAAACGACTGAAGCTATCATTACTTTTATAATCAACAAAATTCAAGTTACCAAATAGAAAATGTATACAATATCAGTTAGACTAAAGGCATATTGGGTGCATATGAAAAACTCATTTCTAGAGAAAGGTATCCAAGTTTAATCAATGGCCTATAGTATGGAGAACATAGTTCTTGATAAACAAGTATACATGGTAATAGACTAGCATTTTGTTGTCCAACCTCAGTAAATATGCTTTTAGAAATCCAATTTGCACTCAATTAACAATAATTAGAGCATCAAAGACTATAAATTTATATTTTACTGCATTAGTTAACTCTTAGTCTTGCTCTTAGTAACAGTCTATGTAGGACTTTTACTACAGTTATTCCTCTTGTTAAGTGAAATGTCAGAAGTTAAGAGTTATTAGAGCTTTCTAATTGAAATTTAAAAACTAATTAGAATGTGTGCTCCTATTTAGGAGCTGCTGAATTAAAAAATCTGAAGCTAAATAAATCACTATGTTTATACCATAACTGTCAGATATTCTTAAAATTCCAACATAAGATTTTTAATTTACAACATTACCAAAAATACACACCAAAGCATTTCAAACTTCTTCAAAAAGTTGTGAAGATATTTTGAAACTAAATAGAAATAAAATCTGCTTTTTCTGGGATAAACTAACAAGTAAAATAGCAAGTAGTTGAATTTTAGCAACATTATATGGAAAATATAGTAACACTGGCCAATATCAGCAGTTTCGTTCACAGCAATTGCATGGGATTATACTTCTGCAAAGAAAAACTTGGCAGGAAAAGTAGTCAAACTCTTTCCAGAAATCAACTGACAAAGAAAACACACACATATACACACACTCATAGAGTCAAGAAAATTCTGTTATCCCTGAACCTGAAAATATGAAAACACACAAACCAAGACACTATTTGAATATATGATATAAATACATATTTTAAAAGTTGGCTTGAATAGAAGTATCCTTGTACCCATAGGTGAATGACATTTCCTCCAGAAGCAATTGGTCATTAAATAAAAATCATTGCCAAATATAGTATTCTTTATGAATGGTTGGTCAGAGAATCCAATGAGACCCCCAACACAACACAGGCTATTTGCAATGCTCATAGTTAACCACTAGAACTATTGGAAATATCTTGTTGCCTAAATCACCACTCACTTCACTTACAGGACACAGAAATTGAGCTGGAACTGAGCTGGAAGCCTCCTCCTGCTGGCTAATTTTCATACTGCTGGGAGGTGCTATGCGGGATGCTGAAAGGGAAAAGCCATCAACAGTCTTAGTAATCTGTGGACCCTGCATGCTGACCTGCCAGGAAAGGTATGTCCACTGGTGCAACAGTACTATAATAGTTACAGTCATGAGGGTGGCTGGGGAGAGGACTCAGTGAGGAAGAGCTATTTCCATGCAAGCATAGAGCCTAAGAGGATCAGAGACTGCTCAAGTTTGAGTCTCCAGCTGCCATGTTAAAAATAAATTTTGTTATGGCTAAGTATGTTTATAATTCTCGTCCCATTGATGGGTGAGGGGAATAACTAGAGAATTACTGTGATTTACTTACTGAAAAAAATGTGATTCTGGGTTGTGTGAAAGACCCCATTTCAAGGAAACAGGAAGAGGGATAAAGTTAAGAATACCTAATGTTTTCCCTAGGTCTCCACTCATGTGTGCACAGAACATGATCACCTACATATATGTGTACGTACACCACACACACCACATCACACACCACTATGCCTGGGGTAATTAATTGATTTCTGATTAGATTGGATTGGATCTCCTTCATAAGAGAATTCATGCCTGATATTATAAATGTGGTCAGATGCTTATAGGCCTTTGATGTAAGCCTACCAATGCTGTTTTTTCTAAATGGACACACTGCCAAATTGCCTCCTGAGTATTCATTTGTGTACCCATAGATCAGTGCTATTCTCAGGCTTGGGCAGAGAAGCTTCTTTATCAGTGGGATCCAGTTAATGTGGACATTCATAATTGGTAGAATGCTTAGAACAATTGACTGTTGAGTGTTTATTCCTTCACGAGAAATTTATATTACTAACTCCAAGCCTCAGAGAACAACATGGAAGAAGGGGTGGAAAGAATGTAAAAGCACTGTTGACAATGCTGTGTTCTCACATGACATGATCACTACACTCATGAACTCAAACAGCTGTGGTTACCTACACAAAAATGGGTCCATTAGCATTCCATCATGGATGAGGGAGGGGCTCATAAGGCTCCATCCTTCCCTGTGGAGCTGTTGGAAACTAATGTTTCCTGAGGGAGAGATAGCTACTTTATTTCTCATTGGTGTAGCTAATGGCAGGTTGCCCATTCACCAGTAAATGACCACTTACCCATATTCATGTAAGCAACCCTAATTAAACTCAGTAGTACACACACACACACACACACACACACATGCACGCACGCACACACACACACACACACACACACACACACACACACACACACACACACACACACACTTGAAACTACGAAGATGACTAGCTGGGAAAAGAAGTGATCCAGTGAGGCTACCAGGGGAGATGAGAAAGTGTATTGGATTGTGTCATGGTTTGATCCAGTATCTCCCACAAATAAATGTGTTTGAATGCTTGATCCCTAGCTGATGGCAGTTTGGGTATTAGAATCTCATTGGAGCTTTATTGTTGGGGGCAGACTTATAGGTATTATAAGCTATCTTCCCTTTGGCAGTGTTTGGCACATCTTCCTGCCACTGTTTGCAATAATGTGGTGGAGGCGATGTCCACCTGGCTGCTCATGCCATCATTTTTCCTGCCATGATGGAGTTTTCCCTCAAATCTCTAAGCCAAAATAAACCCATTCCTCTCAAGCAGCTTTGGTTGGGTTCTTTTCTACAGCACGAGAAAGCTGAGCACAAAAGATTAGAAGGATCATATGATTAAAATATCACACATCGAAAATTGTAAAAATATAACAATTTAAAAACTTAAAATTATAATGTTATAATAAAATTATAATTATAATGTTCATATTTGGTGACAGTTACCCTCTGAAGGTTCTTTGGTTAAATATGATTAACATTTGAATTACATAAAAAAGAAAAAAAAATCCCAGCAATATGAACATCAGCCATGAGCTCCTTTTGCTCATACTGTCCAAAGCTACTTAGGAATACACCAAGCCATAGTTCCTCTTTTCTAGACAGTCTACAGGCTGTCCTGCATGTCTTCTGGACTCATTGTGAATCATATCGCCAGTACCTGGGTCTTATGGTGTCCATATTCTGTGAGGATTAAGGGGAAGCATCTGAAAAACAATACCTGCTCAGCTTTCCACAGTTGTGAATCAATTACTTAGCTGTTCACTCTCCTAGTGATAGTGTAGGCATTGCAGTAACAGTGGGGCTCTCCAGGTGTACAGGAGATAACATATGTAATACAGTTCATATAAAACCTATATATGTGTGTGTGTGTGTGTGTGTGTGTGTGTGTGTGTGTGTGTGTGCACATGCATGAGTGTATGTGTGTGCATGTAATGTCTGTATTTATTATATATTTACTGATGAAAATTTCCTCTATTACTATTAAAATGGTACAATCCCAGAGATTTTGCTTAAGACATGCAAATGTCAACAGTGGGCATGGCTGTGGCTGATGAAAGAGACCTGACTCTTCAGCCACATGAGGTTGTCTCTACCCCCAGAGACCACTGGGGACAAAAGGGCTGCCCAGAGTATGAACCAACCTCAGCACAAATGCTTGAGGGGTCACGGGACATGGAGCGAGGGCTTAGGGCTGAAGAAAGTGACATGGGTGGAGGGAGATGAAGAATCTCTATGAGCAGATTGGATGGCAAGTCACATGTCCCAGGCATGGGAAGATACTGAATGATGCAGTAATGGTCAAGACTTGCAAGAGGCAGGTGAACTCTGGACGCTTTATTTTAGAACTGACCTCATCAATGGCCATTGGAACTCCCTACACGCCTACCACACCAAGCAAGACTGGCATGGAGGAGAAAGAACGGACAGCCTTGCTGGCTAGGATAGGGATAAATTAGCTACATTTTATTCATTGAGCACCTGCCTCATACCTGCAGGAAGTCTGAATTCCGCAAAGACGATGAAGATGTGTGCATGTCAGTGTATGCTTCAAGGTTAAAATCATTTCAAATTTTTGACTAGTCCAAGGCACTGGATATTTTCATTATTGACCAAAGGAATTTGACTTTTTAATTTGTAATGTGTCTCTTATTTTCCATGCTCTTGGATATATATTCACTTCCAGCACACAATGGATATCTAACTTTATTCCTAATGCTAAGCAGTTTGATGATCTCAGCATGTAGTTTCTTCTGCAATGTAACACAGTCACTGCATCTAGCCAAATGACACCCTCGTGGCCTGAAATGGTAACGGAACCTTCCCTGACATCCAATTTCTGCACTGGCAACATTTGATGAGTGATGACTGTGGACACATAGGCGAGGAACTAAAGTGGGGACATAGTAACTTAATGTGTCTTGTGACTTACACTGATCACTGCAGCAGGGTTGGGTATGCTTTAAACCCTAGGGATATTAAAAGCAGCTATGAGACCACACAATGGAACTGAGATCCTGTCACTTAGTATGTGTAGACTAGCCAAAGCCTTGCTCATAATGCTCAAAATAGGTCCTGGTGCCTTTTAGGTGATGGGCCTTAAATATAAACATTTAGATAATAGCCTGACTTTAGATTGATATGATGCATTCATAAATTAAAAAGACAGAAGCCATATGAGATGATATGATCTTTTTCAGTTGTGCTCTTGTGGGTAAAACATCTGTGAGTTTCCGGTTAGCTGCTATTGAGAAACCAATAATGAAGAATACGGAAATACCACTTACAGAAAACTGCCAAGAAAATTCCCTCAGATTCCCCACTCTGGTACAATACTGCATGACTTTGAGCTGACCTTGAAATTTATGGTCTGGTACAAATAGTCATTAAACTGGGAACAGCTTGTGCAATGCCTTGACAGCAAACAGTACCCAGCAATGTGTTAGCAGTGGGAAGAAATTAAAATATCCAATTTAGTTTTAATTCTGGAGTGGAGAATGGACTGTGATTTGGAGAAGTAGTCATCACAAAATTGAATGTCAGTTATCAGAAAAAGGACAGTGTTTATGATCTTATAAAATGTACTTAAATGGAGAACAGAAACAGGCTGTTCTGACTAACCAGTGAACAGCTGGCGGGCATGAGTGCAGTGTGCTAATCTTCATCGTGTATCGTGTTATAAATTTATGAATTGATCCCTTTTCCCCTTGGCTCTGTGGAGCAAAGGGAAGTACATTTATGCTTATCTTTTATTTGAATGAGACCACACCTTCTTAATAGCACCATATCTGAGCTTTAGAGCAGTTTATAACTTCATTACAGAAGGAATCATAAAATTTAATTTGGGCCCAAGCAAGTACAAGTTAATGTTTATCTCCTGAGTTCTGAAAATGTCTAGACATTATAGTTTCCTATTTGGTTAATATAGATTTTTCATATTATCTCATAATGTATAGGAAAAAATGGTGAATCGTTCAAGATCACATTATTATAATGAAATAGTTGAGGCCATTAACTTACAGAGAAAAGGCTTATTTAACTAACTATTTGAAGTGTTGTAGCCCAACACTGGGCAGCCCCATTTTCTTGGGTCACTGGTGAAGTTACAAGATAGTAAAGTAGAAACCACACATCAGACAAGATGTTCTTATCTTGTGCTGGGCAACAATCCCTGAGGAAACATTTTGAATGATCTAAGAACATCACAGGAAGTGCTACGTGACACAGGATCCATCACAATAGTTCCATTCTGGAGACAAAGCCTTTAACACATGTACTATTCTGGGAAACTCATCCAAACAATCATGTTTTGTAAGTGAATGATTAATATTATAATCAATAGTGGATCCTTCGTTTTGTTTGAATGATGTGAGGAATATTGCCCTATTAAAATATGAGTGAACATGCAGCCTTTGGGGGAGAGAAGTCATCAACCATCTTAACAACTAGTGGACTCTGAAAGCCTTATAGCTGGCCAAACAAGACCAAATGTTCCAACTGGTGCATGATGGCATGTCTGTTATGAGGGAAACAAACTCTTCTAAGATTGGACAGGGGGCCAACTCCATGAGAGGGAATTCATGCTTGGTACACTAAAAACTTAGTCAAAAGCCTATGCCTGGGAAAGTCATAAACTCCAGGAAGGAAATTACTACTGTGTTCTGGCTAAATGGATAACATGCCCACCAAACTCTACATACTTGTGTTTATGCCCACATACTAATGCTACTATTATTTTTGGTTAAAGAAGCTTCTCTTTTCAGATGAAGATGACCACTGGGGTGACTGAAAACTCACCATAGTCCTGAGAAGAAATGATAGTGGAGGGTTCATTGCTAAGTGAGACATCTCTATCACTTTCTAAGGCTCAGGTACTACTGGGGAAGAGCTGGTTGAAAGGATGGAAGGGGACAAATGTTTACAATGCTGCCTTTAAGACACAAAGCAGCCTGGATGGATACTCATGACATCACAGTGGTTGACACTACTTACATAAGTCCTGCATAATAGGAGGAGAAAATAATGGCATCAAAATAGAAGATTGTTTAATTGAAAATAAAAAGAAGGAATTCAGTGGAAGGGTGAGGTGGGAGGGGGAATGGATGTCATGGGGGAGGACTGTGATCATGTTATATTTTCTATAACTGTGGAAGTTAAAATGAAAAGTTTTTTAAAAATGCAAATGGATTGATTATTTACCACACAAAGGAAGGATTAGAAATTACCCCACCCAAGGATCCTGTTAGAAGAATAGCACTGGGTCATTATTGACACAAAAATGGCTTGCAATGGCCAGCTGTGTATAATCTACCCAAGGACAGGCCATCTGTGTTTGGTGGTGTGGTCTGGAATAAATATTTAATGGGATCAATCATGTTGCCTCTTTCTGAAATTCCTGCTGAAATTAAGTATGCAGAGGTACTTGGTAAATGCTTATAGTCATTGGTGAACAGAGTCATAGCCTGGCAGAAACCAGTAAAGTCTGTTTAATGACTAGGACAGAGATCCAAGAATTCAGGATATGTATATATATATATATATATATATATATATATATATATATATATATATATATATATATATATATGTCTTTAGAACTTAACAGCCTAGAGATTCTTTCTACTTCCCACTTCATGTGGCTTTGTTCCTCTTTCCTTGTATTTTAGATGGGATTTCTGAAGATCATTGCAGACTTTCTAGCATACAATGCAGAGTATCAAATTTAGTGAGAGAAAATATATTTTGTTACTATTTTTAATTTCCAAATGTACCTTAAGGTCTCTATAATGTAATCTCAGACTTGATATTCTTTAGCATTTCCAAAGCTTTTTTCAATAGCTTATATTCTTCACAATCAATTTCCAAACTATGACAGGCTTCCTAACCTCATTAGACTTAGCCTCTCCAAGAAAGTTCCCAGGACTGTCATCTTTCAGAAGACTCTGATGCCAGGCACCAGCCGTGTTGGTGCCCAGCTGAGCCACCGCCAAGTGTGCCCTGTGTAGATGACACAGATGAGGTGCAGCTCTACAAAGTTCCAGCCTACTCATTACTCCTTGTTTCAAGTACTTTTTCTAGCCTACCAATTCATTTTTTTAGACATTTGGAAGCTATATTCACAAACCAGGCTCTACTAATTAATTTTGAAGGAAAGACTTTATCACTTAATATAACACCAGTAACATCTTCTATTATCTTTCCTGTTAGCAAAGCTGGAGAATCAATAAGAAATGTTAGACAATATACATTCCCACCAATGTGTTAGTAACACATGAATATTACCCTCAGTTAATTTTTTAAGGATCCCTGGGAATTATGGGGAAGAAACTTGAGCTTGAAGAAAAACTCATTATTATATGTGCTACTTATACTGAAATAGGTTCCATTTATAAAGAAATTGAAATTTTAAGGCAGTCTTGCAATGAGAATATCTATAAACAATACTAAAAGTATTCTGGTGCAATTTTTTTATTTTACAATTTGTTCAAAAACCAAACTTAATCTATGACTTTTTGAGAAACCATAATAACAAAAAAGGGCATATTTTTAAAAATAAGCATCTTTTAGTTTCTCTTTCAAGCTGTTTCTGTAATTATTTTAACCCAAGAACAGTTTGATTTTTTTAAAAATAGCTTGTGATGAGTTATTTAACCTATATGCTAAATCTTTTCTTCTAGTCTCTTGGTTCATTATACTAGGTTTTCCTCTGCCATCTGGAATTTTTTTTTAAGCACAGAAAAATGCAAGCATAAATATAATTGTAAAACTTTAAGATTTGCAAAAGTAAAGAATAAATGTATTGATGTGTCCTTTGAATGACCTTTTGCTCATCAGATAATTTTTGAATATTCATTTGACAGCAATACAAGTAGAATAAATGGAATAATTATCCTACTCCATATTTCCAGAATGATATACGCTCACATTTTCCCAAAATGTGGGAATTAAACAAACCAATAATATTCTCTCATTTCTGTGTATCTTTTCCTCTCCCATGGCAAAGAAGCCTGACCTATTAGTGCTGGATATTTACTGGATGACCACGTTTAGAGTGGGTTGATCACTAACTCAAAGGTTATGAAAGTATATTTCTTGATTCCACAATACCATTCATTCTTTCTTGAGTAATTTTATCCCATGGAAGAGAAAATGAAAAAAACTAAGACCCTCTAAAGTGGTGTTTGGACATGAGGAAAAGTCACACTTCTACATGCTAAAGGTCAAACCATGGAATGTTCCAATAAACTTGGCCTGCTATCAACAGCGCTCTAGAACTACCTAGTGAACCAATCAGAATGCTTTTGCAGTTAGTCATATTCTTACCCAGCCAATCAGTGAACTGCCCCCCAAAATAACCTTTTGTGGAAATCCCCTAAAAGTAAGCAGGCAAACCAACCAAACAAAACTTGTCTTAGCTGTGGTTGCCTCACAGAGGGTTACTATTCAAGGCTGCCTTGATTCAGTGTACCCAAATTATAAGTCAGTGTTTCTCAAAAAGATACTGTTCTATTTGACCTCTGTTTTCTAATTAACAATATCCACAGCAAAGAGTAAACAAGTCTTTGTGAATGTGTACCTGTGTAATGCAAAATAGTGAAACTCAGGAGGATAAA
>PVHP010032637.1:0-20173 GCA_004024765.1 Zapus hudsonius | reverse complement strand
TTACACCAAAATCAGTTAAAAAGGATAATTATGGTCACTTCTTACTCATCAAAGGAATGATCCAGCAGGAAGATATTACCATCATTAACATATATGCACCAAATTTGGGTGAAACAGAGTTCATAAAGGAATTCCTACTCAAAAATAAAGCAGAAATAGACTCTAATTCCATCATAGTAGGACACTTTAATACACCTCTCTCAGCTCTAGACAGATCACCCAAACAGAAGATCAGCGGGGACATAGCGGAGCTTAATAACACCATTGATCAGATGGGAATAACAAATATTTACTGAATGTTCTACTCCAAAGACACAGAATATAAATTCTTCTCCTCAGTGCATGGGACTTGTTCTAAAATTGACCACATCTTAGGACACAAATCTTCCCTAAACAAATTCAGGAATATCAATGTGGTTCCTTGCATCATATCAGACCATAATGCATTAAATGCAGAAATTAACAATGGAACAGGATACAGAAAATACACAAAGTACTAGCGCCTGAATAATTCGCTCCTAAAAAATGATTGGGTCATCCAAGAAATAAAACAGGATATTCAGAATTTCCTAGTAATAAATGAAGACGATAACACAACTTATCAGAACTTGTGGTACACAATGAAGGCAGTCCTGAGGAGAAAGTTTTTTGCGCTAAATGCCTTCATATCAAAGACAGAGAGGTCTCAAATCAATCGCCTAACCACCCACCTAAGATCATTGGAACAGATGGAAAAAGCTAACCCGAGGAGCTCAAGACGAAAGGAAACAATTAAAATCAGGGCTGAGATTAATGAATTGGAAATAAAGAAAATGATTAAAAAATAGATAAATCAGACTTGGTCCTTTGAAAAACTTAATAAGATCAACAAAACCCTGGCCAATCTAATCAAACAAAGAAATGAGAAAGCCCAAATCAAGAAAATCAGAATGGACAATGGTAAGATCACAACAGATCCTGAAGACATTGGAAGACTCATCAGGTCATACTTCCAAAACCTCTACTCCAAAAAATAAGAGAACCTGGAAGAAAAATTGATAATTTTTTGGACACCTACCAACTGCCAAAGCTTAACCCAGAGCAGATAAAAGCACTAAATAAACCTATCACATCCACAGAGATTGATGATATAATCAAAAACCTTCCCAAAAAGAAAAGCCCAGGACCAGATGGTTTCTCAGCTGAATTCTACCAAGCTTTCATCACAGAGCTGAAACCACTCTTTTTGAAGCTTGTTAGAAGCATAGAAAAAGAGGGAAGGCTTCCAAACACCTTCTATGAAGCTACCATTGCCCTAATCCCCAAACCAGGCAAGGATGCAACAAGAAAAGAGAACCACAGACCCATATCTCTGATGAACTTAGTTGCAAAAATCCTGAACAAAGTCCTAGCAAACCGGATACAACGCTACATCAAAAATATTATCCACCCTGACCAAGTAGGCTTTATCCCAGCGATGTGGGGATGGTACAACATACGCAAGTCAATAAATGTAATACATCACATTAATCGGCTGAACCTCAAAAACCACATGGTTATTTCAATAGATGCGGAGAAGGCCTTTGACAAAATTCAACACCATGTTCAAAGCTCTGGAAAGAATAGGCATAGATGGTCTATACCTCAATTTAATAAAGACTGTTTACAAAACTCCCAAAGCACAAATCATTCTCAATGGGGAACAACTCAAGGAGTTCCCACTCAATTCAGGAACAAGACAGGGTTGCCCATTCTCACCACTGCTCTTTAACACAGTGCTTGAAGTTATAGCCCAAGCGATAAGAGAGGAGAAGGGCATAAAAGGGATACAAATCAGAAAGGAAGAAATTAAACTATCCCTCTTCACAGATGACATGATTCTTTATATATCAGACCCAAAGAGCAGTATCAGTAACCTCTTGAAGATGATTAATGCCTTCAGCAACATGGCAGGATACAAAATTAAAACCAAAAATTAGTAGCGTTTCTATATGCAGAAGACAAGCAGAGAGAAAAAGACATCAGAGAGACTGTCCCATTTTCTATAGCCTCAAAGAAAATCAAATACCTTGGAATATCACTAACCAAGGTTGTAAAGGACTTATATAAGGAAAATATTGAAACACTCAAGAAGGAAATAGAGGAGGATGTGAGAAGATGGAAAGATATTGCATGCTCATGGTTAGGGAGAATCAGTATAGAAAAATGGCGATCCTGCCAAAAGCGATTTACAGATTCAATGCAATGCCGATAAAAATCCCAACCTCTATCTTCACAGACATAGAAAAAATAATCTCTAAATTTATTTGGAATGGCAAAAGACCTCAGAGAGCCAATACTATTCTAAGTAAAAAAACCTACTCAGGAGGTATCACCATGCCTGACTTCAAAACATACTACAAAGCCGTAGTAACGAAAACAGCATGGTACTGGCATAAAAACAGAAAGATGGATCAATGGAACAGGATTGAAGACCCAGCTTTTATTGGAAGTAACTTCAGTTATTTGGTCTTTGTTAAGGGGGGCCAACAATGTACACTAGGCCAAAGATAGCATCTTCAACCAATGGTGCTAGACAAATTGGATAAACACATGTAAAAAAATGAAAATAGACCCACTCCTTTCACCATGCACAAAATCCCCAAACCAGGCAAGGATGCAACAAAAAAGAAAACTATAGACCCATATCTTTGATGAACTTAGATGCAAAAATCCTGAACAAAGTCCTAGCAAACTGGATACAATGCTACATCAAAAATATTATCCACCCTGACCAAGGTGGCTTTATCCCAGAGATGCAGGGATGATTCAAGATATGCAAGTCGATAAATGTAATACATCACATTAACCGGCTCAAACACAAAAACCACATGGTTTTCTCTATAGATGCGGAGTAGGCCATACCAATAGTTTCAAAAACATAAAATTCTCATGAGCATACTGTAACCTAAAGAGTATGTAGTGGGTGTCAACTGGTAAGAGGGGCCATGAGTAGTAGGGGAGAATGTCTAAGTCTGTGAACAATTGAGCAGTCTGACAGCCCCGGGTCCTGGCCACTGGTACCTTCCCTCACTGAGCTGTTGACCAAAGTGACCCATGAGGTTCCAAAAACAAGACAGAATTCTGTAATCCTGTCTTGAATACCCTCCCCAGGCCTGAGGCGAAACCGTGTTGCTGAAGAAACCACAAAATGCCATCGTTCTGCATCGAGAGACCTTTCGAGGTCTGGAATGGTAACCAGCCCCCCCCCCCGATTTCAGTTAATGCAGTTCAGGAAGGCACCTCACAACCTGCCAGGGGAAGCTGAACAACAACAGCTGGAGTAAACAGACCACTGGCATGAAACACAGTCTGCGGCCATGAATAGGCTGACCACACCTCCTACTGGGAGAGAAAAGCAAACCAAGAAAGGAGCACTTGTGCAATGGAGGAGCCTGGGCCTCAGGGAGACAATCTACAGATATTAAATTTGCCAAATATTCTACTCAGTGAGGAGGAACTCTTGATTGGAACTGGGGATTCAGGGCGATATGCACCGGACCCCATACTCTTTGGTTCCCAAGAAAAGATGCACTATGTAAGAGACTGCCGGGGAGGCTACTAAAAATAGAAGCTAGGTAATCCAGAATGGTGTATAATTGTTAACCAATATTGATCTCACTCTCTGATGGAGATTGTGTTTGTATTTTTCAGGATGCAGTGAGAGAGCTGTGGCCCTAATAACCCTACCAACCGACTACTGGCAGAAAGCTGAGATCCTGGCAAGAGATGAGCCACCACAGTCATATGGTGGAGGATCCATATGGAACCCCACAGAGAATGATGGGATGTACAAGGGACCCACAGCCATAGCCATTCAATCAACAAAGGATAAGCCAGTGAGACAGAAACCAAGGAATCTCGACACAAAAACCCCTAAGCTCACAACATTAATGCAGCCTTAATACTCACCCACCACAACTCAGGGAACTGAGCAGAAGAGGGGGTAGAAAGATTGTGAGAGCCATGGTGGGGGAGAATATCAGAGGCATGGCACCCTTCAGTAACAATACACTTGGTTCAGGAGAACCCGGCTGAAGACTAGGCTATCCATGGTCCCCTACCACAAAGACTGATACAGATGGCCCACGGTGGTGGATATTCAGCTGACTGGGGATGGGGAAGGGTGGCAATGAGGAATTGGGGATAACAACTCATTGTTGGCCCACTAAACAATGTAACTCATTATGGACAATAAAAAAAAAGGATTAAAGACATAGTGAAGGTAAAGAGGCACACTTCAATGTAGGATGGATGTAGGCCCTGTGACACTACTTTTGGTTAGAAATATTTCCCCACATTCTCTGCTGAGAATGGTGGACTTCTGTTTATTGTTAATGCAGTATCCTGGACTTTATATGGGTCCTTTGCAAGAGAGGAAAACTTTCATCAAATCATCAGCCCTTTCTGCCAGAGCCAAGTGTAACCAACTGAAGAATAGCCTAGAAGAGATGACATCTTTTACTGGACCCTTGCTTTTCTGCCTTTTAGCTGGGAGGACAGATTGACTTCATGCCTTTCTTAATGAAAAATGACTATGTACTAGGACACTGACAATATGAAAGGTAATTTCTTATAGACAAAGAACTGTCTATTGAATTATCATTTGTCCAAGGAGAGTGAGGGAGTCTACGACATGTCTTGGAATCAAACATATGTCAACTCTGTCTCCATTGCCAAGCTTTCTGAGGTCTTCAAATCAGAAGAAGAAATCTGGACAAATAACTTTACTGGCATTTCACAAAGCAACTCCACCTCCTCATATTCTTGGTGCTAAATGATAAGAACTTAAGGAACATGGTGGCTGTCCATTTGGGAGGTGTCTTCTTAACTAGGGCTCTGATTTCTCTCCAGCCCATTTCTTGCCTCTTTTTAAACCTTTTTATTGACAATTTTCATCCATATACATAATATAGTTTGATCTTATTAGGTCATATATCCTCTCCAAGGACAGACCTCCTAGTTTACATTGGACTTTACAATATTTCATGTGATAGCTGGAGATTTGTATTACTTTTTCCTAGAAAATGAGTATTTTCCTAGGACAATTATCTTGGGTGGAAAAGCTTATAATCAAACAAGAATAAGCTCCCCTGAAGCCAGGTAAGATTGTCACATAAGACTGAAATAACATCATGGTTCTCATGAGCTGATAATCTTAGTGACCTGAGCCAGTGTGACCTGGTACACAGAACACTAGACCAGGAGGCATGAGACCTGAGTTGCCAAGTACGTTAGTTTGAATGTATGTACCTCATTGCCACAGAAGTTTTATTAAAGCTTGTCTCCAGCCACTTGGCTGAAGGAGATGTCACTGGAGGACAGATCCTGGGGTACAGCTCCAGGGTGTGTTTTGGGGCCCAAAGTTATGCAGAGAGGTTTGAGCTCTGCCTAGATCTTTGCTGTTTGCTGCTGGCTTTGTGTTTTCTGTTTTTGTTTGCTGGCTGGTGATAGTTTTTCTCTCTCTGCTTGGATGTATAGAAGCATCTTCTTGTGTCACTGATGGAGCTATAAGCTTGAAATAAATCCTTCCTCCCATAAACTATGCCTGGTTTGGCTGGTCATCCCAGCAATGTGAAGCTGACACAATATCGGTTTCTGTGATTTTTATCAATTGTCAAAATCCCTCCACCCCGTTCTTATCACTCCTTCCTCCTATAAGGCATTAGTTGTCTGGTTTGTGCTATGTGCAACTCTAGTATTCTGTTTTGACTGGTTCTCCTAGTAATTTGTAAAATGAATGAATAGATAAGGTAAAGGATGTTGAAGAGTGCAGATAACTACAAAATGCTCCTTTAAAATGCCCTCTTCAAACACTTGCTAGCTAGCTGGGAGCAATAAAAGCTGGTGGAGTGTAAGGCTTTTTGATCTGGAACAATTATCATGTTGGTGGTGTTACAGACATCCAACTCAAAATCAAAACTGCTAAAAGCAGGTGGACGGTTTCAAGTCCATAATGTTCTGAAGGGCTTACATAACAGGGCACATTGTATCCTACTGACATTTGTTTCAAAAATAGCCTTCTCAGAGATACAAGATGCTCTAACATCAACTTTGATTTGAATTTCTTTAGAGAAAAAAAAACATGTAGGAATCATCTGAAAAGAGGTTGATTGATTTTTTTATTGTTTAACAAATTTATTCATTTTTACTTTTTCTCATGACTTCGTGGCAGATATAGAACCTCATTGGCAAAGCTTTCTTCAGCTCTGCCTTTCTTCATTTTTTCCCTGCTCTCCTCTGATTTTCATGTGAAAGGCAACACTCTAAAGATAAAACAGTGCCTAACTGTGCAGTTTTCACGTTCACTTTAAGAAATGCTTTCCTAGTTTACATTTTTTTTTCTTTTTTGCTCATTAAGCACTCTGGAAAATCATTAGGGGGTTTCTTCCCTTCTTTTTTTCTAAGCATCTTGTAAACCACAAAAAGTAAAGTCTGGCAGAAATTCATGCCTGTGTTTTCATTCTTCTCCATTTCCATCATTGATAGAGAAACTGAATACTTCCCAATGCCAAAAGATTCAAGCTTCTACATGAAGACGAGGATACATTTAGCTGATGAGATGCCCCTCTCCAATTGCTGGCTCTTACTATGAGAATGATAGGCTAGACTAGGCTTTATTTATTTATTTATTTATTTATTTAATAAAGAGAAGGTGATAGGAGAGAGAGAGAGAGAGAGAGAGAGAGAGAGAGAGAGAGAGAGAGAGAGAGAAAGAGAGAGAGAGGCAGACACAGAGAGAATGGGCACACCAGGGCCTCCAGCCACTGCAAACGAACTCCAGACACATGTGCCACCTTCTGTATCTGGCTTTATATGGGCGCTGGGGAATCAAAATCGAGTCCTTCTGCTTTGCAGGCAAATGCCTTAACTGCTAAGCCATCTCTCCAGCTCCGAGACTAGGTTTTATATCCCAGGTTTTAGAGGATAGTAGAGTATGACAGTTTATTCTAATAGGTTGGTTCATTGTCCATTCTCTGGAATCACTATGTGATGTCCAGACAACAAGAGAGACTTGTTCCCGATCAGAAAGGGAAGAGGATAATCTATTATCTCCCCTGGCTATTGCTTTTGAATTTAATAGAAAAAGTAGAAGGAGATAGAGGGAAAAGTTGCTACAGAAAATTTTCCTTTTCCAAATTGTAGAGATGAGATCTGAATTACTAAACAAAGAAGGGATTCCATAATTCTCAAGTGATCCCACTCAAAAACAGATGAAGTGGAAAGAGAAAGGGATGTATAGAGATGAAATAAGTGCAGCAGAGAGGCCATGCCAGAGGCAAAACCTAAACCCAGTGAGAAAGATGCTCTTTATCTGAACAATGCCAAGAAATGTGCTTCACTTACTATCATTGTGCTAGGAGGGCACTGGTCAATTCACAGAGCAGTTTCTTTTGAGACACTACAGAGGTCTGGCTATTCAGTTTGTTTTTTTTTTTTTTTAAATATTTTATTTATTCATTTTTCAAGCAGAGAGAGAGAGAGAGAGAGAGAGAGAGAGAGAGAGAGAGAGAGAGAGAGAGAGAGAGAGAGAGAGAGGAGAAGAGCACACCAGGGCGGGTCTGGCTTATGTGGGACCTGGGGAATTGAACCCAGGGCCTTAGGCACTGGAGGCAAGTGCCCCAACCGCTGAGCCATCTCTCCAGCCCTGGCTATTCAGTTTTGATGAGCTAGTACATATAAGATAACCTGGGCCAGCAGAAATGGGTGCCATAAATTTCTCATCATGTTACTACTGTGGCTCCAAAATCTACTTTCCAGAATGGTTAGAATACCAAGCACCATTTCTAATAAATTTTAACTATCATTCGGTATGGGAAGGACTTACAACAACACTTTGGCTATTGGATAGTATGGTATAATGATTAGAAGCACACTGACTTCATAGTTAATGATCTGGATTCAGATCATTTTGTTGGTTACCAGAATACTTCTCTGTGTCACCCTAAGGTGATGCTATTTGGAAGTTGAAGACTTAGGAGGTTATAACTCATGGGGCAGAGCCCTTATAAATGGGATTAGTGTGTTAAGAAGCTCTGGAGACCAAATACTTATTTTGTCATGTGACGGATGACACAACAAGCAGGAGTAATCTGTTAGTCAGAAAGTCCACCACCATGAGACCATGACATCTGCTTTGATCTTGAACTTCCAAGGGTGAGAAATAACTATCTGTCATTTATAAGCCCCAATCCAGTCTATTTTGTTATAGCATCCAGGATAACTAAGATGTCTTTATAGGCTATTTGCTTTGGGATGTTATTTCACTTAGCCTCAATTCTAGCACATGTAGCTTGAGGTCAGTAATGGGACCTTCCTCAAACGCATGTTGTGAGGATTAAGGTAATAATGCTTGTCAAATGCTCAGCATAGTATGTGACAACAAGAAGATATGAAATAAGTGGAAACTAATAATAAAATATCTGATCTTTTGTATCATGAGCACAAATTAGAGAATCTTTGTTGGTCTTTATTGTGTGTCAGGTACTGATTCATTAGAGTAAAAAGTGAGGCTTCTCTTTGTGTAGGGTAATATGCTAAGAGCAGGGAGAGTTGAACTCAATATAACACCTTGTGGAGCCTGAGTGTGTGGGGATGAGGGACAAGAAAGACCAGTGTTTTTCACTAACATGAAAAGTAAGAGGTTAGTATCATGTCAAAAGGTCTCAGGGGTCTTCAGAAATCTTGTAAGATTCTCTGCTCCTTTCATAGCCCCCTCTAAAATGAAAAAAAAAAGAACTTTTTCATTGCTAAATTAATTTGAACCTTGTCTTCCACTCAGCCCTGCCCCAGTCCCTAGGACCAACATTGACCTAAGGCAGGTAGCGATTGTCTCCAGCCCTATAGATGGAGTCTGAGGTTCAAGTTACTGTGCTACTTACTTGTCTGGCAAGATTTACAGTGTCCCAGTTTTGGTACCTGGAGCCCAGCCTCATTTTAAACCTTTGTTCCCTTTCTGTGCCCTTATTTTTAGAAACAGCCTTCTGCCTTTATGCTTCTTTCCAAAGACCTGTTCCAAAAACTTATTTGTTGACCCCCCCCCCCCCAGTATTCCCTTGTGATTGGAAAGCTACATCCTATTTGCTGGTCACCATTTGAATCACTAGAGAAGAGTCATGTTCCTGACCCTCATTCCAATAGATAACATGAATTTCTTTTACTTAGTAGCTAGGACTTCTCATCCTAGCTATTCCCTGTATTTATGTGTCTTTTCCCTACATGTTGTCTAGAAAGGTACCCATCACAGCAAGTAATCTTTTTCTCGTAGAACTAAACATCTGCTGAAATCATGTGTACTTAGTTTTGTTTTCTAGTGGTTTCTTCACCTGATGGGCAGTTCTTATGGCCCAGTTGTACTTATTTTCATATGCCTCATTGGGATGCCCAACATCAGATTTTCCTAGAGACCAAAACCATTTAAAACTAAGTCACTGAGGAGTTCTATAGATACCACTGTGTTTCTCTTAAAGACCTCAGCTATCAGTATTCTTTTGTACTTGGCCAAAACCTTTGATAGAGCCACTCTATTCATTCTTTAAGGTATTTGTTGAAGTTTTATTTCCCAAGCTCTATGATATTGAATGAATCTATCTTCTGTCTTCAAGAAGTTCATAATCTCATAGGGAAAGTGAACTTGTAAACAGATCATTACAGCAAATGTTCTGAAATGCTATTCTGAATACAAAAAGTGCTTAAAGAAGTAAATGACAGTCTAGTATATGTTTTGACTAAATGTAGTATTTGAAAAATATCCATGAAATGTATATTACATTATCTCTTTCTCTCCTTCTGAGGAAAAGTGAATATAACTCCTATATAAAATAAATCATAGGGTTATAGAATACTGTTTAGATTATCATCTGTTCATCATCAAGTTTTTATAGAACATATTGTTCACAAATATAAACATTTTCTGGAAAAAAAGAAGCAAGATACAGGTACAGCTAACCCAGGCTGTAGGGCAGTAGAAGGCATTGCTTCCAGAAATATGTATCACCTCTAAGTCCTAAAGGATGAGTCAGTGGCAGTAGCTGACTGAAGAGAGGCAAAAGTACTTCTAGGCATAGCCTGAATGGGAGCTCAGTGCCTTTGGAAAACAGCATATACTTTGCTATAGCTGGAACATTAGGTAAGAAGAGGGAAATGAAGCCTGGCCTGGTGGTGCATGTCTATAATCCCAGCACTTGGGAGGCAGAGGTAAGAAGATCGCCAGGAGTTCGAGGCGAAATTGGGACTACAGAGTGAATTTCATGTCATCCTGGGGATAGAAAGGAAACCTATCTAGAAAAAAAGAGGGAAATATACAGGATAAAGCTAGAGAGGTAGGTGGGTGCTAGAATACAAAGTGTCTTATATACCATGCTAAAAAATAGAATTTTATCCTTTTTTATTGTTTTTTAAAAACATTTTATTGATAGCTTCCATAATTATAGACCATAAACCATTATGATTCCCTCCCTCCCTTCTCCCACCTCCCCCATATTTAGTCCCTATCTCAATTAGTCTCTGTTTTGTTTCGGTGTCATCATCTTTTCCTCTCATTATGTTTAGGTATTATCAGGACCCTGTGAAATTATGAATATCAAGGCCATTTTGTGTCAAGAAGTTTGTGTTGTAAGCAGTCCTCCCCTTCCTTTGACTATCCTTTTTTAAAGTGTGAAATTACAGTGATGAGGAGATCTTATTTGCCAGGGTAAAAATAAAGGAAAGAAAACCAATTATGTCAGTAATTTATACTGACAAATGGTGAAAATTCCAAATATGGTCATGATGGCGGTGGTAAGATGAAGAGTATGTCTAGATTGGAGAGAAAATAGAATTCATAGGACATGGTAACTCAGACATGAGGGGAGCAATGAGGAAAGATGGTGGTGTTGCTGAGGCATCTATGTGGGTGGGTGATTCTGCTACCTGGGATGAGAAAATATAGACAGAATGGATTTTTCAAGTGGGCAGGCTATGCTTAAGGTTGACAAGTAAATTCCCCCAATTTTATTTTCCTTTTTAGGAAAACAATTCTATGCTCAAAGGATGCTACTGTCAATGTACCTATGCTGCCTTCAACTGTATGAGGAGATATTTTTCTTACACACTACATGAAAATTTATAGTTACATAAATCTTGTACTTGAAAATTAAATCCCCATCTCCTTTTTAAAATGGAAAGCCTAGAGGGACATAAAACCAACTGAAAATACTTACCCCATAGACCAGTTCCCCAACCATGCCATTCCATATTTTAGTCTCTGGATCCCTTGCTCCATATTTTCCATCACCAACAATGGACAGCTTGTATTTGATTCTTACATGTTTGGCTATTTCATAGGCTAAATCTACACAATAGCCTTCATAGCGTTCATTTCCTTCCAGTTGTTCATGGTTCTTCTTATACATTACATATGGTGATTCCTTTGGGACCAGAATGAAGATAAAAAATTACTCCTAGCCATTTTTTTTGCTAAGAGCAAGTTAATGTAATAAGACATTTCCCCCTCTGTGGTGATTGAGGTTGAGGTGTGGAAAGGAGTTTTTAAAAATTTACTTAACAAGCAGAGGAGCCTCAATTGACTATACACTGAGCCACGTATTCCAGGGAGCCCTTAACAGATGATTAAATAAAGTAAAGAAACATTTAAGTTCTTCTCCAGAGTTTGAAATTAGGACTAGTTTTACTAGTCAAGTCTTTGATTTAGTCAAATTGGGAAGTGCTAACTCTCTCAGTTATGTGGAAGTGAACTGCCTTTGATTTCGCAGGATTTACCAGTAGAAACCACAGCCAGCAGTAGGTAGGCCATAGGGAAATACTGTCATTCTTATAAGCCCTGAGTCAATGGCTTATTTATTTTTCTCTCTGCAAGGCTGAGTACAGTTCATAGGACAAGATGAAGGAGAATTGATACATACATCTACATGAAAGGTCAACTTCAAAAAAGTATCTTTTCAGTTAGAGTTTCAGACTTTGTGCCATGTTGGTTTTAAAACTGGGTGAATTTTGCCTTGAAGTGGTCTTATGACATAGGTAGGAGGTTATAATTATATCCATCTCACAAACTGGAAAAGCAGATACCTGAGGCTCAGAGAAGTTGTGACTTGCGCAATTACACTGGAAAGTGGTAGATTAAATATTAGAGCCCTCATACATTAGAAATTTAGTATTAGGACTCTCTTCTACACAGTGATGTCACCTCCACAATGAAGAATTCAATTTCAACTTCAGATCCATTTATAGGGATAAGGGGAGAAGTCAAGAGGACATGATATTTGAATTGTTCCAAATTCTTGCTCTTTTTCTTTTTTAAAAATACCATTCTGGGGCTGGAGTGGTTAAGGTGCTTGTCTGCAAAGCCTAGTGATCTGAGTTTGATTCCCCAGTACCAACATACAGCCGGATGCACAAAGTTTGCAGCATCTGGAGGCCCTGATACACCCATTCTCTCTGTTAGTCTCTCTTCTATCTCTCTCTGCTTGCAAATAAATAAATAAAATTAAAATTAAAAAAAATATCATTCTGTTCATCATCATGGCAAGATGCTTATGAGCTCATGAGGTGCCCTATTAAAAGTTTTCTGTGCTTAAACTTAAGACACCCGGATAATGCTTTTTAGAATATGAAAGCCTTGCTGGTCCACACGTACCAGAATGGTGGTCACTACTATGGTCCGGTTCTCTGTAGATGCACTGTCATTGCTGATTTGTTGGTCAGAGAAAGGCACAAACCTTTCATACTCATTCCAGTAGCCAGCCTTGGAAGAAAAGACATGTGAGCTGCATGTCCATTATTCACACAAGAGGCACCACATGAAATTTAATGTTCACTGTGCAATGAAAGGGTTACTTTTTCAGTAGCTTGAGCTTTATAAGGGTTGATATCCTGTTTGTCCTATCAGCATGGTGTTGCTATTTCCTTCATCTGGAGGGTTTTCATGCTCACCTCATCCTTACTTTATGCAAAATACATTAACCCACACTGTATGATGATTACCTTTTCTCCCATTAAATCTCATAGCAGATAATATCTTGAACTGTTGGAAAGCTGGGGTGTGGTGTGTAGGAATCTAGTTAGTATCTTATAGCAATGACATGACATATTTTATATTCTAAGGGCTTATCATATGGCTACTAAATTCCCTCTCCATTCCTAATCCAACCACTAGTAAGATAAAAACAAATTGGTCATATAAAATTAATCTGTGTACTTTGTCCAAAGTACTTTTGGCTATGAGTTGGTAAAATGTAAAGATACCCAATTTAATTTGAATTAATTTTTGTGTGTGTGCAGAATGTGAGTGGTGTTGTGGGTGGTGCAGTGTTATGTGATGTGTGTGTGTGCAGACTTATTCCCATAGTGTCTCGAGATAGAGTCTCTCCCTCAGTGAGCCCCATGATTTTCAAGTCTCCCCCTTGGCAGGACTGGGGTTACAGGTGTGCATGGTCAGGCCCAGCTGTTTATGTGGGGGCCAAGAAATTGAATTTGGGCAGCCTTAGCCTCTCTCAGGGCTCATGCTTAAGGAGCAAGTGCCCATGTTGTATAATTTTCTTTGCCAAATTGTACGTGCTTTGGAAAAATAAATCTATATAATAATATGCTATATAACTTGTGATTTATTCCTTTTGTTGGAGGAATATGTTAATAACTCATGAGTAACAGACTCTACTACTGTTATAGACCCAGCCTCAGAGGCCTATTCTTTTTTTTTTGAATGTGTAGATAGATTACAAAAGCTCTATGTATCTTTTTTATGCTCCTTGTCAGACAGAAAGGCAAATATGATGAGTGGGAATTTGCTTTGTGTGTTTCCTCACACCTATTTTCTTGCACCAGAGTGCTGTCACCGTTGGAGAGAATTTTTTCTTTGGTGTCTGTTTTGGATCACTTACTTTTCGAGAGCCAGAGACTTTCATTTCATACACATCAATGGTATAATTTGTCCTACGTCCGTAGGTGTCAAATTGGATGTTTCCAGTCATTCCTTGTACTTGTACCTAGTAAAAAGGAAAAATATAAAACTTTGAAAATAGCACAGCATTGTTGCCTTTTAGTTCTCTGGGATAGGCTCCACTGACAGATCTTGAAATCTTAGGGAATGTTTACCTCAGGCCATTGAGCTCTGTCAGGCAGATAAGTCTTCACAGATCTTCATTTCCTCTGCTGTATGTCTTGGCATTCATTGCCTTTTAGTTAGGAAGCTTGGAGTAACTATTAGAGGCTACAATGCACTGAGCACTCTACAGACACTTTTTCAAATACCTGTTATATCAATTTTTCCCATCTTAAGAATATACTTCAGTCTGAACTTGGTTGATGCGTTATTCTAAATTTTGAGTTCCTTGGTGGGGGAGGGCTTATCATTGGGGGAGGGTCTTCACATTTCCAATATTGGAACATAATCTGGTTTCCATAACATGGATCTGGGGCTCCTGGATTTATACATTAGCTTCATCACTTACTTAACTGGTGACTTTAGGTGTACTCTTAAATCCCTTAAAAAAATCTTAGTGTCCTAATCTACAAAATAGGAAATCCTAGATGTATTCTTTATCAGAGTTGTTTGGACAATTAAGAGAATTAATAAATGTTCCATGTATTTAATGCCTGGCATGTATTAAGCATCCAGCTATATGAATTACTCACCATAATGAATTGAGCTGTTTCCTGAGAGGTTTGCATATGTATGAGCTACTCTGGTGAGAGGGATGAGCTTCTTCTTTATGCTCAGGTGCAGACAGGTAACAGAGTGATGCCATGGAGAGATTATCCAAAGGCTGATGAAGTTTGGTAAGCCTCAGGGGTCAGGAATATGGAACATTAGACAAAAAAAAGATAGAAGCCTGCATTCCTGCTTAGGATACCAAATGCATATTTCAAATATGCCACAATGTTTCCTGGGTCTGGGCCCAGTACTATGAACTAATAAAAGGCAATGTCAGCTGAGTGGAGAGCTTTACTTCCTGGCTTACAGCTCAGGGATACTGAATAAGGATATGTATGTATGTATGTATGTATGTATGTATGTATGTATGTATGTACATATGGATGTATGTATTATGGTTTGTTCCAGGTGTCCCCCACAAACAAATGTGTTCTGAATGCTTATCCCCAGCTGATGGTAGTGTGGGTATTACAACATGTTGGGGGCTAGCTTATGGGTGTTATAAGCCAGGTTTCCCTTTCCAGTGTTTGGGCACACTCTTCTGGTTCTGTTGTCTACTTGATGTTGGCCAGAAAGTGATGTCCACCCCTCTTCTCATGCCATCGTTTTCCCTGGCATCATGGAGTGTCCCCTCAAGTCCATAAGCTAAAACAAACCCATTCTTCCACAAGCTGCTTTGGTTTGGGTTCTTTCTGCACAGCAATGAGAGAAAGCTTACTATAACATTTGATATGTATGTGTGTATGTATGTATCATCTATAATGTACTCATTTCTTAAGTGAGGGTCAAAAAAAGAAATAGAATCTATCTTGTTTTCTTATGATTAAATGATAAACCTTTCATGTACAGAAAATTACAAGCTATCACACAAGTCAGATGTGGTAATGGGCTTATACTACAAAAGGAAAAATTGATGAAAAGTTTTGGTGAATATTTTTCAAGGAGAGGGTATCATATAGCACAAGTAGGAGGCTGTGAAATTCCTGTTGAAGAAGTTCTCTAATGTGACTAAGATGATTGTCCATTGGACCCAACTAACCCAAGCACTATTGTTGGCATAGCCTTGCAGAACTTGTGAAATCACAAATCTTGTTAAAGAAATGGAACTCTGTTGATGTATAAATTATGTATTCAGTAGTAATGGAACTGATATGTATTGCGATATGTGAAGAACTCTTTACATTTCACTTAGAGCCTTGATTGAGAGGAGTTAGGCAGAGCACAGACAATGGCACAGGATAATTATTAAGAGCAAAATCCTTCATTTCTGAAAATACCTAGGGTTTCCAGTCTTATTAAGAAGCATCTATTTAAAAAGAGTATGCTTATCTGAGCATGATTTATGAACTGCACAATTAAGAGGTGTCCAAGAGATTCCAGACCCCGTGAGTCAAACATTTGGTGAGCATAAGCAGAATTGGACTACCACTCAAAGTGAAGTCTATATTTAAGGATGTGGTCTGTTGGAAAATGTCAGAGACCGTTTCCCAATATGCCATCTGGAATCTTCTTCAATCCAAATGCCTTGTACAGAATTGAACCATGACATTTTAATCATCTGTGTATTTTTACCCCCTATCCCACTAGGTTGCAAGGATCTCAAGATGGGAGACATTTGTTTTCTGTGTTCCCAATGACTAACGCAGTGCCTGGGATAGGGCAGGGGTTCAGTACACTTTTCTTGAACAAATCTCAATGACGAAGATTATGTGGCAGCTACATGAGAAAACTGTGTGATGGATGGATTTTGTACTATTTGTAGATTGTGAGGGGTAATGATTCCCCAATTTGCAAGTGGCATTAAGATATATTACAGGGGCTGGAGAGATGGCTCAGCGGTTAAGGCACTTGCCTCCAGTGCCTAAGGCCCTGGGTTCAATTGTCCAGGACCCACATAAGCCAGACCCACAAGGTGGTGGCCCTGGTGCTCTCTCTCTCTCTCTGTATCTCTACTTTAAAATGAATAAATAAAATATTTATAAAAAAGATATATTACAGGATTTGTTTACACATTAACAATTCAAATGTAAACTCTCCTCATATTATTTCACATTTACATACTAATATGGAGCCTAATATGTAGTTGGAGGGGCTTACTAAATATTTACTGAATGAATGGCATGGTTATATATTCATTAAAATAGGCCCCATAGGAACCTCTATCAGGCAATAATCTGCCAGATTTAATTAAAGGAAGGGAATGACTTATTGAGAAAAAACTATGTGCTAGTCACAATGAAGCATGTTTGCACATCATGGAATCTCACTTTTAATTAACTTCAGTGAAAGATTTCTTTTAATGTAGTAAAACATTTAGTTCTTCAGCTCAGACTCAGCACAGTCCTTCTGAATGGCTCAGTTTAACTGAGGCACTGTCTATTTTGGAAGAGGTGGATGCTTTCCAGACTCTGAAGCAACAGGAAGAGGGGGTCTAGAGAAAGAGCTAAAGGGTCCTTGTGGCTGTCTGACCATTAAAGGCCTCAGGAGGAAGGTTCCTTACCCTGGCTAATCCCTTGAGCTTTACCAGTGAGTTAGACATGCAGAACCTTTCCTATATGATTGTATGCTTGTTCTCGTTTTTGTGGCCAAATTAATTTCTTCTTTATTCTGGTTGCCAACTTTCTTTATGGGGAAGGTGGTTGTTTATGTCATGAGTGGCCAGTCAATTGGAGATGCTGGCTCCTGCCCCTTGAGGTTTTGTTAATGAAAAGTCCTTTTGATTCACTCTGAGGGAGTTTTCTATTTCACTCATCATTCTGATTCACCTGACAATACAAATCTTGTAACTGCTATGAAGGTTGAATTTAATTAACTGCTCTTCAAAATCACACAGTGCTACCTCCATAAAACTACATTTAGGGCATTTGTTAGGGAACTTACATAATGACATAAACATCTGCATGATGGGACAATGAGTCATATCTCTTTCTTGGAGAGAGACACAAAGGCTGCTAACCTCTTTTGATTGAATGCTTCCAACTTGGCAAATTTAAGGCAGCAGCAAGAGAGCCAACTACACAAAATTATGTATGTTCTGAGGCTGTTACAAATTCTTCATGGGTGGGTTGTGCACAGAATTTATCTTATCATTGCCTATTTCTTTGTTCATTTGGATGTTCCAAACATCAGGATAATTAAGTGGAAAGAAGAGATTCTTGTACTCCTGAAGGCTCATTTTTATGTACGCAGGCACACGTGGCCGGCATTAAGTAAAATATTCAGGAAAGAGGGCTTGCTTGGAAAAGCTGCAATGAATGGGTGATGTTGCTCCTAGTGTAAATAATGGAATCTGTTCAAAGGACACTGCTTAAAGCCCTAAATGATCTCCTGCCCAGTAAATACTAAAAACAAGTGACCTATTTGACTGCCTACCCATTGATTCCTTCTACTTTTCTTTAGGCTTTTTCTTTGTGGCATTGGGCAAAAGCCTCTTAAGTAAGCCTAGAAATGCATCATGTGCCTGCATTCCATCGTGCAGAATAGTACAAGTGTTCTTTGTGACAATAGAAATACTATCACACTGAAACTCCATTATCCATTCAGGCTAATAATGTGTCTAATGAGACCTAGAATGCTAGTGTCCCTTGTAATGTCTATCTTGAAGTGAGGCGCATCTTATAAAATACCTCAGTCCCCATAAGATATGTCATTTTTCATAAAGGTTTGTTATCTTGAGGCTATTTATATGTTCAACTCCCAACTCTTGAGGGTACTGAATTTCATTTACTATGTAGAGTACAGTATAAACCCAAAGATTCAATTGCTCTACATTCAATCCATTTTTCAAACCTCAAAGAAGAACTTCCAAAGATGTCTAGATTTGGGTGACTATTGATGGTTATCTTTTTCTGCACACTTTGAGAGTTGATTCCTATCAGCATGTCCTCTTTTAGACTGAAGTCTTATCTTTTGTGCCTCTATAAGGCCCATCCATCCCAACTGACAATTGATGTCTTTACCATTTTCAGAGCTCTCTCAATGTCAATTCCTTGACTCCAGGGCACAGCAGGATTTGCTAAGCAGTCCCCAGCACTGCCTCTCCGGGAAACATCTACTCGCTGTCTTCTCAAGTAGCGAAAGGCTTCTGCTATGACCAATATTGCGTCGTGTGTCAATGCAGATGTATACTAAAATGAAAGTATGAAAACAAGATAGAATGACAAATGACATTCTCAAAACTTGCCTTGTCCATTATAATTTTAATTCATCTCTAGTTCATATTTTACAAAGTTATAATCCTAATTATTTGTGTCAAGATATCTCTCTGGGCAAGCTTAACTTTGATTCATTCTAGAATGATACCTCTTACCTCAGGTGTGCATGTGTAAAGATTATTAAGATAGGCTTGCTCAAGGAAATCTCTCTTTTTTCCCTCTCAATACTGTGTTTCATATTGAATGAGTGACTATAAAATGCCAAGTTCTTTAAGTAAGAAATAGATATGATGGCATGTATAGATAAGAGAGGAAACAGCATATCCTAAAGCAAGCTGAGTTATTACTGTTTGTAATAGAAAATTCAGATCTGCTGTTTACTTAGGGGAAATGGAAATAGCTAAATTAAACAGCTTAAAATTAATTTGGAGGGAACCATTAATTATTTCTGTCTGGGCCATGTTTCTTGCTAGCTAGGACCTCTGGCCAGCAATAAATCAGTTTTTCTTTCCTGGTGGGTAGCAAAAACCAAAGATGGTTTTCAATTGTAGAAAATTACAATTGTCATTGAGTTTAAACCTGATAACATTGACAATGTGTAGGCAATACTTCATGATGCTACCTATTTCAGGGAAAAGCTTATTTATTCCATAGATGTATTGATATGGTCTCCTAGAGATGAGGCTAGTCACTTCATACAAGGGATTTGATGATCTGCAATCTGAAATGGTGGGTGCTTTTCCCTTAAACAAATCAATAAAGTACAATTAAAATCAGCTGGCTTCTGTTTTGCAGGGGTGACAACTACTTGTAGAATATGGAATCCTCGTGATACTTTTTTAATTCAGCAAAATGTCTTAGGGTACTTTTCTCTATAAAGTATGTCCAAATACAATTGGGAGTGAACACATTGTTGTCTCTACAATCAATGACTTATTTTACTCATGTTACTTACTGTTCTTCTAGAAGCAAATCATCAATATGACTATAACAGGAACATAAGCTCTTTCATAAAGAAAAATCTTTGTGTCTGCCTGTTGGACCCAGCCTGGCTGCATATCTGAGTTTTAATATGCATCCGGATGAGAGCATGATAGCTCGTGCCTTTGTTCCTAGCACACCTGTGCCCCCAGGAGGCAGGGGAATGGCTGACAGCCCTAAATCCTGTTTACAAGTGCTAATAGGTTTTACTCCTGCTGGCTGAGTTCCTGTGTTCCTGTTTACTGACCCCCCTTTGTGTAGAGCTAAGGCAATGCAACCCATCCCTAGATTGTATATAAGGTTAAATGTGAAAATAAAGTTTTGAGATCTGCTTGGACACTTCTCCCGGCTGCGTGTGATTGTCCAGCCG
>PVHP010032636.1:9750-20273 GCA_004024765.1 Zapus hudsonius | reverse complement strand
TGTAGTTCTGCTTTAGTGTTCATGTGACATATACAAACACACACATTTAAAATATAGATCCTACATCTGAGAGAAATGTGTTACATGATCAAAATGTCATAATTTTTTTCTTTGTGGCTAAATAAAAGTCCATTGTGTATATCACATTGTCTTTACCTATTCATCTCTTGATTCCATCTGAATCTTGAAACATTGACTATGGTTCAAATTTTAATTCTGACATTCTAATAGTGATGATCTCAGTGTACTTTATAGTAGAAACTTTGACGAACAATGTTAAGGAATACAGGGAGCATTGCTATGGATATGGTTTTGCATTGCCACTTTCCTTTTGGGAATTTCACTTTGCTGTTTACTTATAATAGAGACCATTTTGATAAGCATTGTTCTATTTTTTTAAATGCTGTTTTTCAGCATTTCAGGTTTCAAAGAAAGTCATTGCTACAGTTTTAGTACATCTATTAGCTCCCTAATTTGTGGGATGTGGATTGAAGAAACAGCAATTATAGCAATGACTGATGATACATTATCCTTAGTGTAAAGCTGTGCGTGTACTTATCTAATCCTTTTGGCTTTCATGAGACAGTACTCTGGGAAAATGTTGCTTCCAATATGTGTACAACTTCCAAAGGTTTTCACAGCTCTGTTTAATCTTAATATATAATTTGCAATTATCTTTGTAGGTCTTATGCCCCTGATAAAGTAGAAAAAAGACATATCACTTAGTGGCCAACCTCCTGGGGATTCGTTCTAAAATTAAATTTGCCTTAACTGGTGTAATCTGCTCTCCTTCTAATTGTGCTAATGCCATTAAGGTTTCAATGGCACTGCATTCTAAAGCTGTCCCAGTCAGCATAACTGTATTTTTATCTGTGTCAATGATGGTGTTTATTAGTAAAATGCCCCTGGAGAGAGGAAGAAGTTTCCCAGCTGGTATATCATTTGTTCAGCTTGCCTAAAACTCTCCTTCTCTACTCAACTGCTCCAACATCAGTGTCTAGAAGCCCTTTTTAAGAAACGTTTTATTCCCAAGCCATGCACTTGTAAGATTTGGTCTGGGGGCAAAGAGGATTAAGTTAATGATAAGAAACAGAGTTAATTTCAGCTGATAATTCTGTTGAGCTATTCTACCTTCAAAAATTTACTTCCATTTGTCTGCTGGCAGCCAGAAAGGAAGTTTTAAAGTGATTGGCCATGTGATATTTAATTAATATTAGAAAAATATCCAGTTCAATTTCAAGAGCTAGTGCCATCATATTCATTGACTATCATTTGCCCCCAATACAACATCAGGAAAGTATCTTCCAAGTGTTACACATGTTAATGTCTACAAAACGGCTATTACCCGGGAGGGAGCATAATACAGCTTGAATCTTCAATATTGTCATTACTAGAAAATGTTTTTGTTCCATTACTCAAAAATAAAACCCAGGCCATTAATTGATAAAAATTAAGAAAGCTAGTTTGTAGGAGGATAAACTTAAGGAGTATATGATCTAGAATACTGGAAGTCACCTAGGTCCATTTGATTAACTGCAGAAATGTCTTTTCAATTTGCTAGCATTCATCCTCCAGAGCTGGGGAGCATGCGTAAAGCAGTGGACCATGTGTGCTGTAGGTTTCCTTACTGGGAACCTTTAAAAAATGTGTCTTGAAATGACTATCCTGTTGGTCTTGGTTTGCATTGGACAAAGCATACTGAGTCTATTTGTACTCTCTTGTTTGTCAAAAATGAGGGAATTTAAAGAAAACAGATCACTTTTAACAATTGATCAGACAAAAAATATGTTTATTTTTAGGGATCCCCCAATTGATTCACCCATCATGTAGTAGTTAACCCCATACTTCAAGTAAGGCCTTACAAAGTTCAGTAATGCTTGAATTTGGCCTTATATGACTTGTTCAATAACAGAAGCTATATACATAAATGACGATCACAAACTAGACCAGAAAGTCAGCACTCTTATTCAGAATTATTGCATTCTATTTATACTTTTTTTAAAAAAAAATAATGTGAGCTGGGTGTGGTGGTGCACACCTTTAATCCCAGCATTAGGGAGGCCGAGGTAGGAAGATTGCTGTAAGTTCAAGGCCAGCCTGAGCTAGAGTCAGATCCTTCCTCGAAAAAACCAAAAATAAAAATAAATATACAAATGATGTCTATGTATGTGTGGATGTGTATGATATGTGTGCATGCCACAGCACACATGTGGAGGGCAGAGTGTTTGTCTTCTCCTTCCACCTCGCTTGAGACAGCTTCCCTTATTGGTTTTTCCACTATGTGGATGCCAGTTTGGCCCATGCACTTCCAAATTCTTCCAGTTGGCCTACCATAGGCAAGTTAGGATTGCAGACTCTGTGTCACTTTGTTCCCAGCTTTGTGTGTGTTAGGGAATTGAGCATGAGGCAGCAGGCTTGCAAGCAGGCACCTTTAACTGATAAGCCATCTCTCTACCCAAAATTTCCTTTTAAAAGACACAACTAATTAATTCAGAAAAATACTTGTTACTTCAAACTTTTGGGTTAACTGCTTAGTATATTTCCAGTATTGATTGAGATAGTAATATAGCTAAGTCAAACTGTATAGTAAGTCTAAGTGGCTAACTTAATCATAAGAATTTTGTCCAGTACATTTTCTTCAGCACAATGCAGCACTTTGACCTTTTACATATTTGTTACATAATTTAAATTTTTAATACTTTGCTCATGCCAAGAACTTATTTTGTATTGTTTGATTTCTTAAAATTTATTTTCCTGTTAAATTTCACGTGTTTTCTCAATTTGGATAAAGTACAACATAAAAGGATTATTTTAATAGCTATACATTCTATTGCTAATCTGATGTTCTTATTTTTTATTTTAATGAACATCTTTTGATAATTATTAAAAGTTAATTGTACTAGTTACTGGGTTTCATTGTGGCATTTATACACACAGACACACACACACACACTCACACACAAAATACTTTGAGCCATGTCTGTCTTCCTTCCTTTCTTTAGAATTATTTTAACTAATTTCAGCCTTCACAATTGCTACACACCTAAACAATACTAGTTCATTTATATCAGTGAAAGATCGAAGTAAGAATATTGTTACCCTACTTCATGGCAGTTGATGCTGAAAAGTATAGAAATCAAAATTTTTAGCATTAGTCATTCTCTCTTTTAATTTCTCTTGGGTACTAAATGTGTAATGCAAACAAGTAGTTGACAGAAAGTTCCTTCAAGTTGGGTACCTGACAGCAAAGGCTACAGGGGTATCTAAAGATTTTCATGAGGGAGAAAAAAATTGTCAGATACTCCAAGAATCTCCAAAGTGCCACAGACTTACATATGACATGAGAAAACAGAAACAAGGGGGCTGGAAAGATTGCTCAGTTGTTAAGACACTTGCCTGAAAAGCCTAAGGACCCACGTTCGATTCCCCAGTACCTACATAAAGCCAGATGCACAATGTGGTACATGTATCTTGAGTTCTGTGCAGTGGCTGGAGGCCCTGGTGTACCCATTCTTTCTCTGTATCTATCTTTTTCTATCTGGCCCTTTCTCTCTTTCTTTCTCTCAAATAAATAAGTAAAATTTTATTTTAAAAAACAAAGTTAACACTTCTCTTGTTCCATGACTCTTGTGTATATGTGAATAATGGCTAGATTTTGTAAAGGCTTTTCTTTTAGAGATCTGTCTTACAGCTGATTTAAAGAAGAAACAGTTCTCCTGGTTTCTTATACTTGACTTCTTGCCTTGTTCCCCTGGTAGGGCTATGATACACCTGTTCTGAGATTCATTGGGAAGCTCTCCATCCAGTTCTTTGGACCATGTCCATGGCTCTCCTCCATCTCTCCTTGAGATGGGCTGATTTTTTTTTTGGTGGGTGTTGGGGGGTTAAAGGTAGGGTCTCACTTGGGCTGAATTTTAGAAGTAGGCAAGATAGAGCCACCATGGGAGCAGTGTTACTAACCCTTCTTCCAGAATAGAAAACTAATTTTTGGTGTTCACATTTTCCCTTCTTGCCCCCTTTTATGAGGACCCTCACATGGATACAGCTCATTGCAATACCAAGACTATCCTATTAAATCTTCTTTCCAACCTCTCAGAAACATGGGAAATTTGAGCTTCTTAGGTGTAACAACTACAGCTTGAACCTCAGCTAACTGCTATTTCTTAACTACTGATGGCATGCAGAGACAGATAAGAAGCCATGGTCTAGAGGAATCTGGAAAGGGAGCCCTTCACCCAGCTGAAAGTGACATCATTTATCTAGGGCAAAGGTGACAGAAGAAGCATGATGTGGCTCCTCAGAAAGAGGCCACAGGCCTGGTTCTGATTCCATGGTGAATTTCTAGGCCATGAACTTGAGTAGCATGCTGTCCTTCCTGTGTTTGCTCAATAGCAGCCTTACACAGATGTGCAGTGAGTGAATGAGATGTGCAGACTCATACCTGTGAGCTATGTCTTCCCTCAACAAAACTGAATTATATATTTATCTAGAACTGATGGTTGAAAGAGAAAAGACCAATTCAGTGGATAAAATCAGTTTTAAATTCATTGTAAAGGAAATACCCTTTAAGATTGTGTTTAAAGTTAGTGCTTTTTCCTGGAAATGGGGATTTTCTGGAAGAGGCTCAGATACCTTCAAAGAAAGAAAAATGTTATGAAATGTCTCATCTGTTAAGTGTTGACAAGATGAAGTGGTATCATACAGAGTTCTGTACTATTTCTATTTCCTGATGTATATGGTATAGGTGCCTGATTACATTTCTTTAGAAATAGCACTTTTCTGTTGAGGATTAATTGTATTTATTATTCATAATTGTCCTTTCTAGAAAGAGAAAAAATAAAGCAAACTGAATAATAATCTAAAACAATGATAGTACTTCATATCTCTTGAATGTTTACTCTCTGCCCCAAACTGCTTGTATGTTCACTATGGATTCAGAGCCTCATTCAGTTCTTAGTATTGCCTTCTGAAAAAAGACAGCATTGCTATCTTCATTTAATAGGTTAGGACACTGAAGCAGATAAGTCATTTGCCCTAGGTACCACACAGCAAATTGCAGAGTGAGTCTTTACCACAGCTCTGTCTGACCCTGAATTTCATTTTCTAAAACACTGTTAGATCAGGTGTGGGTTCCTTCAGGTGAGGTGGTTGTAGGTCTACATGGACATTGCATTTGGAACCTCAGAGGACACTATGCAGACCTTACTATATGAAAAGCACCCTATGAATGAAGTTCATTGCAGGATTTTCATTTCTGGAAAAAGATTTATTCATTTTTAAAATAAACTTGAAATTTTATAACAGCACTACTAATAAATTTGTATATGTTTGTAATTAGCACTTTTGTTTTTTATGAAACTTAAATGGGTCCTATTTCAGCATCAGATGGACCATGTTTGAGCCAAATAATACAAAAGCATCCTCTTATTGATGATCAGAACAACTAAACAAGGCCAGGGGTATAGCACAGTGGCTTAGTGCTTGCCTACAATATGCAAGAACATGAGTTAATCCCTAGCATCTCTCTCTCACACAGAAGACCAGTTCAGCATACCTGCCTTCCCCACTGTTATTTAATAAGTGAACCTGCTTAACAGTGGGACAGAAGCCACTTTTTCCCTTGATCACACTAATTGTTTCAAAACAGATAGTATGACTGTGTAAAAAATCTATAATTCATTGTATCTTCATAAAGAAACATAAATTTTCAAATTAACCTTTTTCCAAATAGTCCTGGTTCACATTCTGCCCCTCCCCACATTAGGGATTGAACTCAGGGTTTCATACCTGCTAAGCAAGCAGTTGTTTTATCTTTTTTAAAAAAGTGAGAGAGGCTCACACTAAATTTTCCAGATTGACTTGGAACTCACTGAAGTTCAGTTTCATAAGGAGTTGGGCTTACAAGCCAGCACCACTAGGCTTGGCTTCACAATCACATTTCTTGCCCTTAGGGTTCATGAGTCTGGTAAGTGAATGTAGGATGAGAATTATCTCAGAGTGAGGCATCCTGAAAAATATGGGAACTCTAGTCCCAGAGCCATCCTGCTGAGAAGTGACAGATGTAGTAGATGACTCTGCCACTACACTTGGTGGAATGGGCAGGGACCCAGACCTCTACTCCCTGTGGCTAGTAGAGACAAAATAAGGACTGAAAAGGGATTTGTCCCCAATAACTTCTCTAATGAGGCCATAAACCTATTAAAAATATTGCATGACAACTATAGCCAAGATAGTCCAAAGTGTGTGGCTTTAAGAAATCATTCCTTCATAATCCAGGCTCAGTGTTGCATCCTGCCTTTCTGAGAGATATTTCCTTATCCTGCCACACTGAAAGTTCCTGTGTCCTGGTAGGATTTCAGCTTGCTGCTACATTTTGCTTTCTTAAAAATTGACCTTTGGGTGGGTATTCTCATGTGATATGGGTTATTGCTAATTAATAGTAAGCAATGCGGGGGGAGAGAGAGTATTTTGGAATCCTCCCTTCCCTCCTCCTACTCCAAGTTCTTGTCCTCTAATGCCAAAGAATTGTACATAGGGACAGAATTAAATTTTAATTATACATTTATTCTAATTTAGTAGATTAGGAAAAGGGGAGTTGGATGGGGAAATTGGATGTGGGAAGTCATAGAGTTTTCCTGCCACCAGTGTGAGGAAAACACGTGTTAGAGAGTTCACAGAGCTTTTACTATTTAGTTAGATAAACAGCCCAAGAAAAGATAACAGAAGGCTCTCTTTATGAAAGAGAGGTTCATGAGAGAAAGGTCTGGAGCCTGCCCCCCTACCCCAGCCATCAGCTGGGGTAGGGGTACAGGCCTTACCTCACTGAGGCCTGGGTCAGCAGCCCTTCTACTCCATTGCCATGTGGGGGAAGAGGGGCCGGCTTCCTCTAGGGAAGCTAGTTTTAAGTCCTCCCCAGGTGAGTTAGAGGGACAGCTGATTGGTTCATATCTGACCAATCAGTTTTAGCACATAGTTTGTAGTTCTAACTAAACACCTCCCATTCAAGGGGAGGAGCTGGAAGGGGAGGGGTGGTCCCTACACACACCTGACTGTCACACATGGACTTATCATTTTCCTGTGAAATTTCAAAACTGTTGTTTCACTTTCATTTGATCTGTTTATTCTTGTGAATACAGCTATTTTTGTTACTATAATCTTGTGACCCCTGGTAAACACTTACTTCCTCAAAGACTTCTTCCCTAGTGTGTGTCCAATTTATGTTTTTGGAACTGGTCTAACAGACCCCTTGGGTGGCCCAAATCCACAGGGTTTTTTTTTTTGTCCTTCATACATTGTGCTGAGGATACTGAAATTAGATTTTTCTTCTTGCTCCATCTTGAAACATAGCCATATTTCTTCAAGGGAGAGCAAGCACCTGCTAATAGGAAGTCTCCATGTATGCACATACACACAGTGATTTGCCAACATGGGCAGCTGCCAATGGCTTTTTTCCCTACTTGCAAGGGGTTTACAGGAATGTTATACTACCTAGGTGCAACACAGTACATCCCCATTGATAGAAGCTTGTTTATGGTGAAGTATCAGTAGTGTACTTGGGGTTCCCATAGATATTTGTGAAAGTTGAGTGATTTAAAAAAAAGGTCTTCACATTGCAGTAATTTTTGGTTCATTGTGTATTAGAAGAATGTCTTGAGGGCTGGAGAAATGGCTCAGCGGTTAAGGCACTTGCTTCCAGTGCCTAAGGCCCCGGGTTCAATTCCCCAGGACCCACATAAGCCAGACCCACAAGGTGGTGGCCCTGGTGCGCTCTCTCTCTCTGTCTGTCTTTCTTCTCTGTATCTCTCTGCTTGAAAATTAATAAATAAAATATTTAATAAAAAGAATGTCTTGATATTAGGGCATGCTGTTGACCCTGTTAAAAGTAGTGAGTTGCCCCATGTCCAAGAGGATTGCCTGGCTGTTACATCAGGTATGGAGCCATCATTGAGCCCCCAGTAGCCAGCTCCCTATGACTGGCCTGTATTATGGAATTGGGAAGGATTTGTAGCCATGCTATCCTACTGTGGAAGGCATGCAGGGATCTCTGAGCAACTCTGTGAAGGGTCAAGAAAGAGCAACCCTAACTTCCTGAGAACTGTTCTTTAGGATGCTATATCTCCCTCCTCATTGATTTTCCAATTCTGGGGAAAAAAAGCTATAGCATTTAATCTTCCTCTATGGTTTTCTTTTTTCTGGTTTTCTTTTCTTTTATCTTTCTCCCCCCCCCTTTTTTTTGAGGTAACACCTCCCAAAGTAGTCAAGGCCAGCCTGGAACTCTCAATGCAATACTCCTACTTCAGCCTCCTGAGTGCTCAAATTACAAATATTTACCACCGCACCTGACTCTTTCCATTTTATTTTTATTGAACTTTTATTGATTTACTTCCTCCAGCCTATCTGACTTCCTTTCTCTGAACCTACAGGGCCCCCTAGGGTACAATCTGAGTACTGCCTATAAGCGGCTTTATCAGACTGAGATACTAAAATCAATAGGGTGAGTCATAGCCATCACTTACACAACTGAAATCTATAGAGTAGAAAAGCCCAGAAAATGTGCTCATAGTACAAATAAATATGGATTAAAGAAGACCTTGTTTAAGTTGTTCATGTGTATATATTAAAGGATTCAGTATAAATCTTGTTTTTGATTTTGTAGTTTGTTCATTGACAGGGTCCCATGCTGTAACCTGGGCTAAAATGGAGATTTCTGAACTCATAGTGATCCTCCTGTCTCGTCCTCCTGTATGCTGGGATAATAGGCATATACCAACATGCCCATCTGAACCTTATTTCTTTGGATCAAAGTCAAGTCTTAAATCCCAATTTGGAGGGATATCTTCCGCCTTAGTCTCCAACTGCCTCCCTCCCCTAGAAGCTTGCTTTCACAGTTGGCCTAGGTCCTCTTTTGCAAAGCCTCAATTACATGAAACTGTCCTTAATTATCTGGATTAGAGCACTGCTAGATCTTAAATCATCCAATATGGATTAAATATTGGCAATCCTGTATGCTATAGGGCAAAAGGTGTACACATAGTTTGAAGATTTTTTTAAATATAGTCAAACAAATTGTATTTCTATTAATTCTTGTCTACTAAGAAGACTCAGTATACCCCAGTATGCCTCTCTCTAAGCATCCTGTTATTGCAGAGTTTCTCTAGAATACAAGAGTTTAAAGTAGACCACAAGCAGAGGACTTTGTGGAAAAAGGTTTTGCTCCCTTTTGTTTTCATGGTTTCGTGGGTAGGAGTGCTCTGGGCTATATGGAGAAAGATGGTCTGACATATATATATATAGTCCTTTGCCTCAGACATATGGCCTGTGTTAGAAAACTGTTCTAGCAAGTTCTTATGGGCCACAACTAGAAAGTTTCCTTAAAGGCCTCAAACTATGTAGCTAAAGATGACCTTGAACTTCTGATCGTCCTGCCTCCACTTCCTGACTCTGCGTAAAGAAGCCATCTTAGTCTCTTCCCTCCTACCTTCCTTTTTCTTCCCTCTATTCCTTTACTTCTGATCCATTTATGAACTTCTTCCAGCTCCATAAACAGTAAGGTCTGAGTTTTTTTCTCGGGACAAGATTCAGGGTATCCACAGGTTTTCTCAGAGCAGGTGCCATCTCATTTCCCAGATTGGAGAGGGAGGCTCAGCCATATTACCTAAGCTCCTAGCAAGCAAGTGGCCGAGGTAGGATGAAAAAGAAGAGAGGAAATAGAGGATAGCAAAGAAAAGAAGCAACACTTTTCTCCACACGTCCTGTATCTCCCCTGGGAAGCTCTCTTATCACTTTATCTTGGGTGTTCTGAATTGTCTCCAAGTTCAGCTTCATGCTGCTGTTGACCCTGAATTTTATTACAATCTGTGAAGCAGGAGTCTCTGTTAGGTAGGGAAACTCTTCATTTTACAATAGATATTTGCCACATTCTCCTGAAAGCCACTGACAATATATTTGTTCTATTTTTGCCATGATCTGCAGTTTATCTGTGACTGTCTACAGCAGTTCCCTGGGTTAAAGGAAACATACCTTAAGTCCTCATATTTGTGTACCATTTTATCAAGCAACTTGCCTAGGATATCTCAAGACTGAATGTAGGATTCAGGGGAACAGTGGTTAATTGGGGAAATTAGAAAAACCATGTTGAATAAGTTGATGTGGACAATGCTATGATGAAGAGAAGGGCATCAGTCTCCCAGAATGTATTTATAAAACAATTTATTTTTCACTGTGATAAGTACTGTGATGGAAAGGCATGGAAGGTTTTTTCCTATCTTCCAGGGGTTTAAAAACTAATTAGAGGGCAGAAGTGCTTAAGTGCTTAAGGCACTTGCTTGCAAAATATAATGGCCCTGGGGTTCAATTCCCCGGTACCCACATACCCACGTAAAACTAGATGCACAAATTGGCACAAGCATCTGGAATTTATTTGCAGCAGCTAGAGGACTTGGCATGCCCATATTCTCATTCTCTCTCTCTCTCTCTCTCTCTCTCTCTCTCTCTCTCTCTCTCTCTCTCTCTTCCTCCCCCTC
>PVHP010032635.1:0-20172 GCA_004024765.1 Zapus hudsonius | reverse complement strand
TCCATGAAGAGTAAAGATACTGTAGCCTAATCTTTTCATTAATGTACATGCGGTATATGTGTGTGCATGTGTGTAGAGGCCAGAGGTTGACAACAGATGTCTTCTGTGATGACTCTCCACCTTACTGACTGAGACATGGTCTCTCACCTGAATCCAGAACTCACTGGTTCAGCTAGTCTAGCTAGCCACCTTGCCCTGCGGATCCTGTCTGCTGCCCAAGTGCTGGGATTACAGGCACATACCATCATGCCCACTTGTCAGTAACATGGGTGCCAAGCTTCTCAACTCATTTGGGCAGAAAGCATTTTCTCCACTGAGCCATCTCCCCAGCCCCTAGCCTAATCTTAATGAGTATCTTTACACCATTGAAGTACTTTTATTTACTGGAAAGTGAGTGTGGGCATGCAAGGGCTTCTTGCACTGCAAATGAATTCCAGATGCATGTGCCACTTTATTTATGCATCCAGCTTTACATGGATACTGGAGAACTGAATCTGGGCCAGCAGGCTTTGCAAGCAAGCACCTTTAACTGCTGAACCATCTCTCCAGTCTACCTTTAGACCATTTAAAAAAAAAAAGGTTGTTGGGAATTCTGACGGTTCCTTATTTCATTCACCATAGGCCTCTTAAATCCTTTAAAGTAATCAAATTTCACGTTCCAGTTTAATGTAAAGTATGTATAAAAGTTTTTAATTGGTGAATATTAAAATTAAAAGTAACACATTTTACAAATGAGGGATAAGGTCTGTTTTATACATCCTAAAGCTTTACTATAAAACACATTTTGTTCAGTGAAGGCTGCTAAACTCTATTTCAGGGGTTTCTAAATCAGACATGGTGGTACACACCTGTAATCCCAGCATGCAGGAGGTGTGGAGGCAGGAGGATCAGGTCACCTTAGTGAATTCAAGGATAGCCTGGGATACATGAGACCTATCTCAAAATAAAACCAAGGCCAATTAAAAAAAAAAATAAAATCAACTACCCAGGGCTGGAGAGAGGGCTCAGCAATTAAAGGTGTTTGCTTACAAAGCCTGAAGGCCAGAGCTTGACTCCCCAGTACCCACGTAACTCCCAATGCACAAAGTGGCACATGAATCTGGAATTCATTTGCAGTGACAAGAGGCCCTCGGGCACCTATACCCCCACCCCTCTCATTCTCTCTCTACTTGTAAACAAATGAATAAAACTTTAAGAAATATCCAAGTGGTTTCATCCTTCTTTTAGTTATTACCTCTTAAGGTAAGCTACTATGGGAAAGCATCTTAAAACATTCTGTGTAACACCTCTGCAGGGGGCTGCCTTCAAACTCACTGTATAGCTAAGGCTGGCCACGGATGCTTGATCCTCCTGCCTCCACCTCCCAAGTACTGGGACTACAGACTCACAGCATACTTGGCTCTTTTTTATTCGAAATAGAGAGGCACAGATTATATATACATAAATGAGAATGGTGTGCCAGGGCCTCTAGCCACTGCAAATTCCAGATGCATGTGCCACATAGTGCATCTGGTTTTATGTGGGTACTACCCGGAAATCGAACTGTGTTCTTCCGGTTTGCAGCCTTGACTGCTGAGCCATCTTTCCAGCCCCCCACTCATGCTAGGCAAGTGTTCTACCACTATTCTTTTTTAACTATTTATTCAGTTGTTAAGCAGAGATACAGAGAGAGTGATATGGGCGTGTCAGGGCCTCTAGGCACTTAGTGCACCTGGCTTATGTGGGTACTGAGGAGTTGAACCGGGGTCCTCGGCTCTGGAGGCAGACACCTTAACCGCTGAGCCATCTCTCCAACCCTCTACCACTATCCAACCCTCTACCACTATTCTTGACAAACACTTAGGAAGTCAGCCCACAGAAATTCCAGAACTACAATGAAATTGTATGAAATCTGGATCTTTTGGAAGCCACACACCATTGAAGAGAAACTCTTGTCTTTGAGGAAATAACGTATAAAGCACACTCTGGATGCCTCTAGGGCTTGTCCCGGCTTCTTTAAGATTTCATACTGCAGCGTAGCAATGATGGCAGCACGACTTCCACAGGTAATTTCTACATTTATTTTATACCAAAAAAATTATGTGCAACAAATAAACATTCTTACATATTTACATGTTTCATTTACCAATTAGCAAAACGGTGCCCTAAATCTCTGAAAAAGAATATTTCTGTCTATGTTAAAGGGGAAATCTGCCCAGGGAACTCCATTTTAAATGAGTGCTTACTCAGGAGCATTCAAAGCATGAGTAATAAATATTTTTGATGGAAAGTACTATACAGATCATATATACCTAATACTTAGGCAATGCCCGATAGAGGTTTTTTTTTTTTTTGTTTTTTGTTTTTTTGAGGTAGGGTCTCACTGTAGCCCAGGCTGACCTGGAATTCACTCTGTAGTCTCAGGCTGGCCTCGAACTCATGGTGATCCTCCTACCTCTGCCTCCCCAGTGCTGGGATTAAAGGCGTGCACCACCACACCCGGCTCCCCAATAGTTTTAAAACAAAACATTGTCACCTTTTCTTGACTAATTTGTTGAGGGAAAAATATTTACCCAAACAGCCAGGACTCCCACCTGCCCCTTTTGTTTGTTTGACTGAAGACAGACATTTCACTGACTGATTCCAGGAAATGACAGCTGGGGACTTTTTTGGTGTTTGTCTAACCTGGTCACTTAGGTAGCTGAGGATTACCTTGAAATACTGATCCTCCTGCGCCTATTTCCTTAGAGCTGGGGTAATGCGTGCTCCACCACGCCTGGATGTATGGGAAATATTTCTAAATGAAAACAAGCTAACAAAAGCCAACAAGGTCATTTTAATATTACTGACCTCTATCTTATCTCCTGGGTCCAAGGATCCTTTCTATCAAATGAAAAAAATCTTTGTCTCTGTATGAAAATAGTGATTAGTGATTCTTATCAGGCAGGCATGGTGACTCATGCCAACCTGTCATCCTAACAATGGGAGGAGGCAATAGGTCTGCCACAAGTTAGAGGCCAACCTGGGCTACATAGTCAGCTCCAGGACAGTGTGGGCTAAGAGCGAGACTCTGACTAAAAAAAAAAAAGTTAAGGATAGGCTACAAATATGAAGGAAGGAAGGAAAAGTAATTCCTGGCATGCAGCTAGTCACACCTGAGTATTCTGGAAGTCTGCCTTCCCTGACAATAACCAGCTGAAATAGACCACACGCAAGCCCGCAGGCCACCTGCAGTCCCTGGAACTCATCGTCTTTCTCTCTTCAAATACTCATCCCTGTTCATGTATTTTAAGTACAGAATTACTGCTGAAGCCAGCTTGTTTTTTCCCTAATCTGTCCTTAAAAACTGACCACTGGTGATACTGCAGTTTTAATATTTAGTCTGGAACCATAATGGCACTCTTCAAATTTCATGAGTGTTTCTCTCCTGGCCTCCTAGGATTCATAGAAGGTGTAGAGAGGAGCATGAATACCCCAGGGCAAAACCCACCAAATAAAACACAGCAGGACTTTTCACTGACAAACAGGCATTTCAGCAAATGCTGTTTTCTCTTTATTTTTTATGTTTTTTAATTTATTTTTTTTTTTTGAGACAGGGTCTCATATAGCCCAGGCTGGCCTTGAACTCCTTGCTGCTCCTCCTGCCTCCACCTCCCGAGTGCTGGGATCACAGGCAAGCAAGACCAATCAGGCAGGTGGCAAAAGCTGTTATTTCAGGCAGCACCTGATCACCTCTCAGGGAGAAAGGGGCATTCATCCTACTGGGTCACAGGAATGTGGCAAAAAATTTTATACAACTGAAGCAGTGGCTTCCCCCAAGGCTTTAGAAAGCCAAGGAAAAACTTGAAGGGAACATTTTTACATTTTCTCAAGTAAAGGTTGAAGACATTTACAATAACAAGACAAGCTTTAACTCTACTCTGCTGAGTGACACAAGATATAAAAGACCATCTGGAATTGAGACCCAAGGGGCTTGTTTAGCACAACCTTGATACATACGTAATACAGACATCTGGGCCAGGAAGCCACTTCCACTGCCTTGGTAGAACTGGACACACAGCTACGAAAGGACCTCACTGTACAGCTCTCCAACATGAGGATTCATTTCTCCATAAACGCCATCAATGCTTTCTAGAGTTCTTTAACTATTTCGGAATACAAGAACAATACATACATCTTAAGACAGGCACTGAAATATTCACATTCATGGGAAAACACAACTCTTGATGGAATCTAAAGTAAGTTGTCTTAGGAAACTGGCTAAGCCTATTAAAAGGTCATTCATTACAATCAAGGTTTCCATGCCTGCCTTGGGCCAGCATTCCTGCATTTTGTCAAACTGTTGTAAACTACTGACCAATGCTGACCACACATTTTGGTTTACAGAGCAGAGCCTGCTCCCACCCTTTAAAAAAAATGGCAATAGCTCTGAAAAGTCACCCATCTCATTGACTTTTTTAACACAATGATTAATCGAATTAGAAGCAAAAACATTGCTACTTCTCAATCTAAGGGATAAAATGACCATAGAACCTTTCTGTAGAATACAAGTTTTCTACTTCATGGTAAGAAAGGAAGGAAGGACACTTCTGCCCAAGTTCAACACACAAAATTATTTGGTCTGAGATTTAAGACAGAAGGCACTTTTAACACTCTGGTGTAAGGTGTTCACCACAGAAGCAGACTGTCGTCATTTCGGTTGGGTTTATTCAGATCACCTGTGAGGTTTCTTCTCTCTGTATCCGCAGGGTTATGACAGCAGGACGACATCACTGTGTCTCACCTTCAGCTCATTTTACCTGTAGTACTTCTCCTCATTCAGAAAACAACAGTGTGTCAGCCCTAAACTTTACAGATTCCACATATGACTCTAAAACAGCTACTAACAATCCTTAGTGCAAGAAAACACACGGGAAAAAAACCACTATGAATCTGCCAAAGAGCGCTGGCCTGGGCGAGCAGGCCCAGACTTACTTTAGAGTCATAATACTGGTTAGCTGACTGGCACCAATAGGAAGGACAGATATCTGTACTGAAAATTCTACCACTGTTAGGAAGCTTTATCAAAAAATGCCTTATTGGTACTTCCAGTTTTTCTCCAAAGACATACACCCATTTCCCACCATTAATGTCCTGAAGTCCTTGGGATTAAAGGTCTGGTCATATGACACATGCTGGCTGGTTATAATCAAACCAGATCAATCCAGTTTTAAGACTAGACAGAAACTTGAACGTTGAATTTAGCTTCTTCTTTTCAGAGCAGGGAGATGAACGGGAACCAGCCACCCTATTGTATGGCTGTCAATACTTTCCCCAAGATGCTCTGTGGGTTTACTCTCCCCACTACTCAGTCAGGGTAGAGCTGACGAGTCTTCATCACTACACTTCAACTAAACTGTACAGTTGGTTCTGCAGGGGTGGATCCAATATTCCTACCTTTATTTACAATTCTCACATGAGTGGATTCTAGTCGAATCTACATGTTTAAATCCATCAGCTAAAACATATTACATATTGTAAACATGGCAATATTTAATACAGTATCTATTCTAAAATATTTTCATGTCATGATCACATTTGTTATACCTGAAATTGAATTTATACACATTAAAGAATTACTAGCAATGGCTGCTCACTTTACATTTGAGGACAGGGGGCTAGGACTACATTTTATTATCTTGGAAACATCTTCAAAGTAAAGTTAAAGCTTGTCTTTGATTGGCTCGGCGTATCCTTTTTTTTTTTTTTTTTTGTATCCGTATTTAAAATGAAGATTGACACAGAAAAATAGCTAGGGCCCCTTCTAGTAGTATTTTAAAAAATCAGTTTAAGATTCTTAGGGAAAGTGTCTATTATGAATTAAAAAAAAATACTTGCGAAATAAACTTAATGGGAAAGGGGTTTGAGACTGTCGGTCAGGAGTCCTTGGAGCCGTCAGTCCTGCTTGGGTTGCAGCTGCCGTTTCCAGGCCTCGTTCAAGTACACTAGTCGTTTGTAATTGATGATGAGAAGAATGAAGTTCAGCACATATGTGGTGACGCAGATGATGCAAAACTCCTTCAGCACAAAGTACAGAATGTAGGCCAGGTACAGAGAGCCCACCACAGACAGGATGGAGGAAGTCATGAGCATGAGGGCTGCAACTGCGCTTGCTGTCATGCCTGCAAGAGAGAGACACAGCGAGGTCAGGCTGCCAGTGGACAGGTCACGTTCTGTGGCTCGTTCTGCAATGTCTTAGTGCTGACCTTACCTGCACACGAAACACTTGTCTGCTTTGTAAAGGCTAGGCAGAAAGGACAACAGCTCCATACTCACAGGAAATATTGCTCAATTCTTAAGTTAGCCTTAGCAGAGGATATGCACACAAAGCAAATATACAACCTCATAGTCACAATAGGCAAAGGAAGCTGGCTCAGAAACTCAGCAACCCCATGCTCCAATGAACAAAGAAACTGCAACCTTTCCTTCCGAGCTGCACCTGATGGGTGAGACTTCCCCTGGCCATCTGGGGAAAACTGACTTTTCATCTTTAGATCAAACTATCAAAATATGGTACCTGTGAGAAATGCCTAAACAACATGTTGCTGAAGATGGAAAACAAAACAAACAAAAACCTCAATGAATGCTTCCCAACTGCCAAATCTTTTGGCAGGGAAGCCACATTGGCCAACTCATAAAAATTGGAGGCCTGCCTGTGACACACAGAGAAACCATGTCTTTAAAAAAAAAAAAAAAAGCGGCAGTTAGGTGTGCTTGACGGCACTCTCAAGACAAAGTTATGCTTTATTCTTCACATGTACTGTTGATAATTTCCTCTGGCAAATAATACAAATGAATGCATTTATTTTTAAAGTTTGAGGAGAAAAGTCAGGGCACCTTAAATCTCTTTGCTTACTCAGTGGCTAATGTATCACAGAAACAGGGAAAAAAAAAAAAAAACAGAGCAGATGATGGCAGGTTTAAAGACATCAACTGATCAGGTGCAGTGTTGCACACCTGTAATTCCAGCACTCAGGAGGTCATATTTCAAGGCTAGCCTGGGCTACATGAGACCTTGTCTTTAGAATGAATAATAAAAACATCACTGAGCTGAAATCCTGTTGCCTCATGGAAAAAGAAAGGCAGAGAAGATGTCCATAAGCTGCAGCTTGCCTGGGGCTGAACAGAATCCTTAATAATGCTTTAATAAGACTGATTAAGATGCAACTGCTGCTGGGTAAATTTGACCAGCCACTTGCTCTTATCAATAAAGGTTTATTGAAAGTCAGACTGTGTCATTTACATACCATCTGTGGCTACTGAGGCCAGGAAAGTCTAGACCACAATTCTGCTTACTGCAGAAGTACAGATCTCACCTATGCTAAATATCTAAATCTCAAAAATTCATATTGTCACCTTAATTTTATTAAAGAAAGTTACTTTAAATAACATGGGAGCCTGGTGTGGCAACACATGCCTACAATCTGAGCACTCAGGAGGCTAAGGCAGGAGAATCACTGCTTGAGGCCAGCCTGAGCTACATAGTTCCAGCGCATAGAAAGACGCTATTTCAAAAAAAAAAAAAAACTTTTTTTTAAATAAATTACATAAGTGGGCTGGAGGTGTAGCTCAGCAGTAGATCCCTTGCTATCTGGCATGCACAAGCACCTGGAGTTGATCCTCAGCACCACAGAAAATTAAGAACTAAAATAAAATGACAATAAACTACTTCCTCAACTTCAAAAAGGGCACAACACCCAAGCCAACTTCCTAAGTCTTGTGAGAATTGGGTAAACTATGATAAGGCATGATAAGTAAGCCAGAATAAAGTACTTAGAATGTATTAAAGTGTTGTTATTGATTAAATATGACTACAATGTGAATAGGTACTTATGGCTTAGGGAAAGACTTCCAGTGGAATTTAAAATACCATAACTCTAATAATGAAAGATGGTAAAACCATGCAATGAAGTATTTTCCAGGTGTATAAAAACAAAAATGCATAAACTTAAATGTATTGATACAAAAGATCACCAAGACAGATAAGAAAAAAGTAACAGGAAAAAAGCAAACCATACAGCAGTGTGCTCAGCACCTGTCTTTTATATTTAGAAATGAGAAAGGCTATTGGAATTCTCTGATACGTAAAGTACACTCTAGAACTACAGGCTGGAGGTGGGGGAATGGACATGGAGCAGAATGGAACTGCAGTGGATTCTAGACTGCACAACCTTTCTTTATCTTTTAACTTTTCAACCATGTGAACACAACCAATGGTAAAATTAAACTTAAAATGCTGGCTTGTCCACAGCAGGAGGGGTGCAGATGGTGTGCTCTGGACATGTCAGAGTTCAGATGTGCCCAGTGACAAAGACACTGACAACATCACAAAAGCATGTGGTGTCTAGAAGTCAGAAAATGTGAATTAAATAACAAATGATACAGATGACTAGTGTATGCATATGGTGAAATTAACAAATCAATACCTCTCAAATTCACATGGGCAGGCAAGTTTTTTTGCCCAGGCTAACCTGGAACTCACTCTGTAGTCTCAGGCTGGCCTTCAACTCATGTCTATCCTCCTGAGTGCTGGGATTAAAGGCATGTGACACTCTGACCTGCTTGTAGGCAGATTTTTATGATGGCTCTTTTCTATTACAGGGAAATGATCAGCTTCCTTGGATTGGGCCTAAACCTTCTGTTCTCCACAGAATAAGTAATAAATTTCTCTCTCTCCTCAAACCACCAGATCCTTTTCATACATACACATAATCAATGTATTCTTTTCACCAAACATTATCTTAATTTTCCCACACAAAGCACACACACACTTTAATGGCTACATGATACTTTTGAATATGGATGTGCCCGAATTTAACTCAGCCATTACCTATTGCTGGGCCCCTTTCAGTTTTTTGGCTATTTTAAACTGCACTTACTATGAATATCCCTGTGTGTCCATCTTTCTATTTCTGCAGGATAACACGTAGGTAGGTCTGGAACTGGGCAAACCTGGTAGGAATATTCAAAATTTCCCTCATAGCAAGCCAACTTCAGATAGAATGGTGTTAAACACTTTTTAACCAATCACATGGCAGCACTGCTGCAAACAGTGGAATGAAATACCAATGGTTGGAGTGCAAAGCACAAATGGAGGCATGCAGCTCAGAGCACAAATGCACACCAATAGTCACCAAACTACCACCAAAAAGGATCAAAAATAAAGAGCAGATAAAACTATAAAAAATATGAAAATACACCTCAAATTAATAGACAATAAAATTATAGTACAGTAAAAATTGAAATTATAGCTACTAATATTTGACAATTAGAAAACACTTAAAAAATTAGGGATACCTTTAATCCCAGCACTTGGGAGGCTGCGGTAGAAGGATTGCTGTGAATTTAAGGCTAGCCTGAGACTACATAGTGAATTCCAGGTCAGCCTTGGCTACAGTAAGATCCTACCTTGAAGAAAATTAAAAATGAGGGACAGATGAACTTCAGGGAGAGCAGACAAACTAACTCTAATGCCTAGAAATTTATTTGTGGAAATAATTTAAAAAATTGACCACTATAACACTGTTTAGTATACAAAAAAAATGAGATGTCAATAAACGCTTAAGAGACAACACTATACTGAAAATAAGTTTTCAAAAGCAAACCACAGGGCTAGGGATGTGCTGCTAGAGTGCTTCCCGGATGAAGGGAAGGCCCTGGGTTTGATCTTAGCACTGCCAACAGGGAGGAAAAAGAATCACAAGGCAAGGGAAGTGGCAGTATGTGAACATGATGGACCTATGAACATAGTTTACTGTTCATGCCTTCCTAATGTGCGGTCTTTTTAAATAGCTATAGAGTCTTTCATTCAATTTAAAACCAAAACAAGACTCCAAGGAGGGCTGGAGTAGCAATTTCTGTGAATGGACCTGGGTTCTGGACATGACATGCTGAACCCCTGCTCAATGTCCACATCATAAAGACTTGGTGGGTCATGGCTTTACCACACAGCAATGTGCTGCTAACTAGTAGCTCTATTATTAATGAACATTTTTATTTAATATAAAGACACAAAACACTAAATGAAATACAACAAGCTTATTTCTATATTGCTGTATACTTACCAAGTAATAACTGTAGTATATAAAATATAAGTCCAAAGACACTGTTTGGCTGGTTTAATACACCATCTTTTCCAAAAATGGAACCCAAAACACCAAATCCTCGACCCCATCTGTAAAATAAGGAAAACCAGTAACCCTATATTTGAGATACCCCATTTAAAAAATGTAAAATTGAGGATGTTATCAAATTCTAAGATCAACTAAGTTGCCAAAATTCTTAAATATCATTTGTTCAAAGAATGATTTAACCACAGGGGAGGCCAGTTACCATACTTCTATACTGTGCCTGACTGAAAATGATGATCTAACATATCAGGAAGTACCACATATCATCGGCACCTCTAAGAGACCATCTGTCCACCTTCTCTTTTCCTAAAGGTAAGGCAAAGCATCTGTGTCTAGCAGTATTCCCAACTGTAGGAGGAGCCTCCCTCACCAAAGCCTGGGTGGTGGGGGCGGTTCTGCCTGCTAGTGTTTAGAAGGATCTGGTCAATCTATACCCACCCATCACCACCTCCAGCTGTGACTCTCAGAAACATCTTCAGCCACTGCCATATGCCCCTGTTTATGCACTCAAAATATAGATTGAAAAATTGTTTCCTGGAAATTCGACCAGGCTAAGCAAGGAGACATATCCTTGGAACATACCTTTAAAGGTAGAGCAATATCAGAAACTATAGAATCCTATCTCTGAATTAGAAATTGATTCATCAGATTCTCCTATCAGTTTTCATTGAAAGCTTAACTTAAAAATTTGCAATTTGACTTAATACTTTCAGAACTCTTACTCTTTAAAAATATTTTATTTATTTGCAAGTACACACACACAGAGAGAGAGAGAGAGAGAGAGAGAGAGAGAGAGAGAGAGAGACAGACAGACAGACAGACAGACAGACAGCAGACAGGGCATGTCAGGGCCTCTAGCTACTGCAAAAGAACTCCAGATGCATGCATCACTTTGGGCATCTGGCTTTACATGGGTACTGAGGAAATCACTCTCAGATTGTTAGGTTTTATAGGCAAGCACCTTAACCACTGAACCATCTCTCCAGCCCCCCTCTTACTTTTTTATTTTTAGTTTGTTTGTTTTGTTTTGTTTTTTTGAGGTAGGGTCTCACTCAAGCCCAGGCTGACTTGGTATTCACTATGTAGTCTTAGGATGGCCTTGAATTCATGGTGATCCTCCTACCTCTGCCTCCTGAGTGCTGGAATTATAGGCATGCACCACCATGCCCAACCCATTTAATTTTTTTTTAAATATATATTTATTGTCCATAATGAGTTACATTATTTAGTGGGCAAACAATGCGTTGTTATCCTGAATTCCCCAATTCCACCCCTCCCCATCCCTGATCAGTTGGATATCCTCCTCCGTGGGCTGTCTGTATTAGTCCTTGTGGCAAGGGATCCTGTATATTCTAGTACTCAGCCCGGTCTTCCTGGCCCACATGTGTTGTTACTGATGGGTGCCATGCCTCTGGACAGTCTCCCCCACCACAGCTCTCACAATCTTTCCGCCCCCTCTTCCGCTCAGTTCCCTGAGTCGTGGTGGGTGAGTAATAAGGCTGCTTTAATGTTGCGCCATTTAATATTAAAATATTTTTATTTACAAGTGCGGAGACAGAAAAGACACAGAATGGGTGTATCGATGTCTCCTGCCACTGCAAATAAACTCCAGATATTTTTTAAAAGGGATTATTAAATTTGGATTTAATACAACTTGATACAAATATCAAACCATTATTACCTTTGGATAAAAAAACCCTTCCAAGATCTAAATAAGAAAGATTTTTTAAAAAATATTTTCATTTATTTGCAAGCAGAGATGGGGGGAGAGAGACAGAGAGAGAATGGATTCCCAGGGCCTCCAGCCACTGCAAACAACTCCAGGTTGCATGCATCAATTTGTACATCTGGCTTTCTGCAGGTCCTGGGAAACCCAACCCATGTGGTTAGTCTTTGCAAGCAAGTGCCTTAACCACTGCGCCATCTCTCTAGCTCAAGAAAGATTTTAAAAAAACATTTTTTTTATTAAAGACAGGGAGTGTGTGAGAGAGAGTATATGGGTGTGCCAGGGTGTCTTGCCACTGCAAACAAACTCCAGGCCCATGTGTCACTTTGTGCATTTGGCTTACCTGGGAACTGGAGAATCAAATCTGGTCTGCCAGGCTTTGTAAGCAAGTGCCTTTGACCATGGAGCCATTTCCCCATCACCTTAAGAGAGTTTTTTTAAAAAATATTTTATTTATTCATTTTCAAGCAGAGAGATACAGAGAGAAAGAGAGAGAGAGAAAACACTAGGGCCACCACCTTATTATGGGTCTGGCTTACATGGGTCCTGGGGAATTGAACTGGGGGCCTTAGGCACTGGAGGCAAGTGCCTTAATCCCTGAGCCATCTCTCCAGCCCTTAAGAGAGTTTTTAAATACCCCAAAGGAAATAGTATGATGGCTAGTAGAAGTATACTAGAATACAGCCTAAACTTTGGTGTTTTGTTTTTGTTTTTTCAAGTTAGGGTCTCACTCTAGCCCAGGCTGACCTGGAATTCATATGTAGTCTCAGGGTGGCCTTGAACTCACAGCAATCCTCCTACCTCTGCCTCCCGAGTGCTTGGATTAAAGGGGTGCGCCACCATGCCCAGCTACTAAACTTTGGTTTTTTAAGACAAAGTCCTAAGAATAAGGATAAATAAATGGTTCCTTATTGGTCACACTGGTTTAAAAGTACACATATGTCCTGCTTAGGTCACTGAGAAATCAAGCTGGAGTTGAACTGGAAGCCTCCTCCCTGTTAACCAGCTGACAGAAAGCTTGAAAAGGCTATGGCTGCACACAGCCCTATGGGATAAAGATGTCATCAATGGTGGTGAACAGCAGTGGACCTTGCAAGCCTTAAGACTGGCCAGCCAGGCCAAATGTGCCAACTGGTATCATAGCTGCATGTCTGTTATGGGGGAGACCAACCGCTCCAGAGGCCCGCTCCACTGAAGGGACTACATGCCTGGTACTAAAGACCTAGTCAAAAGTCTATGGTTGGGGAGGTCATGAGCCCTAGGGGAGAAATGCCTGCTGTCATCTGGTTAATGCATATATTATGCCCACCAAACTGCCTTATAAGCACTTTTTCAAACGTGTCTACTCATGTATTAATGTTACTCTCACGTTTGGTTAGAGAGGTCTCTCTTTTCATACGGCAATGACCACCAGGATGACTCAAAAGACACCATAGTGCTAAGAAGTGACAGTGGAGAGTGCTCAGCACTGAGACATCTCTATCACATCTTCCAAGGCTCAGAGTCCATTGTGGAAGAGGTAGGGGGAAAGAAGAGCCAAAGGAAGGGTAGGACAGCTGACAATGCCATCTTCCAGACACAAAATGGCCTTGATACTCATGACTTCGCAGAGCCTGACACTACCTACACGAGACCTTCATAATGGGAGGAAAAGATGACATCGAAACAAAATAGAGACTAATTGAGAGGGGGAGGGCATATGATGGAGGCTGGATTTGAGAGGGGGAAGTGGCATGGGGAGGGAATTATCATGGTTTATTGTCTAGTTATGGAAGCTGTCAATAATAAATAAATAAATAAATAAATAAATAAATAAATCCCATATTCAAGAACAAGAATGGAATCCCTTTACAGTGATGATAAAGAACCCTAATTTTACAACCAAGTGAGAGCCTTTTGGAAGATTTTTATTACACAGAGTCACACATTTCAAAGAAAACAGAGAAATGTCCATTACATTCAGTCGTCCTCACACTCAACACTTACTGAATGGTGCACACCCTCAGGTACTAGGGATTCAGGAGTGAACACACCCTTATGGAACTTACATGCTAGTCAAGAAAGCATTAAAGAGGTAAATAACTAAGCCACCTTCAGGAAGGGGCATATTTACACTGACACACAAATAGGAGGGAGCACTATCAATCAGTATGGTCTAGGGAGGACTTGTTAAAATGCAGACTCTGCTTCCGTGGGTCTGCAATGGGACTCAAGACATTTCCCTGAAACAAAACAACAAACTGGATGTGATGGCTCATGCTCATAATTCCAGCACTTGAGAAGCTGAGACAGGAGGATTGCCGTGGGTTTGAGGCTACCTTGGGACAAAAAACCCTGTCACAAAACACTAAACACTCAAAACAAAAAGGGCTGGGAAGATGGCTCAGTGGTTTAAAGTACTTGCTTATAAAGCCTGCCAGCCTGAGTTCAATTCTCCAGTACCCTTGTAAAGCCAGATGCAGAACGTGGCAAAAACAAAAGGCTCCCAGGTGATGCTGATACCTCTGGTGGGCAAACCACACTGCTCTAATGGAAGGTGGAGGGGATGCTCTAGCTAAACCAAATCCCAGTCTCCCAAGGAATGGTCAATACAAAGGCCTTGTGGTAGGAATGAGCAAGAGAAAGGCATCAAGGCTGACACAACGTGAATGACCAGGCAGAGTGAGAGGAGACTCAGGCACAAGTCTAGTCATTTAAATTAGTTAGGGTCTGTGTGCAATGGCTGCAAATAGCAGCCTCTTTAGGAGTGCATGCAGCCTGTTGCTTGTACAGGCTGCCCTAAGAGACTATGTTTCTGATCTCGATGTCCCCAGTTTAGGTTCTAGGCAGGGCAACTGTAGGAAGCCCCAGGGCACAGTGGCCAAGGTTCATGATGGCCAGGTCATCATGTCCATCTGCACCAAGTTGCAGAGAAAAGGGCATGTGACTGAGGTCCTGTGTAGGGCCAAGTTCAAGTTTCATGATCACAATAAGGCCCACATCTCAAAGAAGTGGGGCTTCACTAAGTTCAATGAAGATGAAATTGAAGACATGGTATCTGAGAAGCAGCTCATCCCCAGTCATGGTCCCTGGAAAACTGGTGGGCTTGGCACTCTTGAGGGCTTCCACTACCAAATACCCTAACAGTCATGCTGAATAATCAGTCTGACACAATCCAAAATAAAATTTTAAAATAAATTGGGCTGAAGAGATGGCTCAGCAGTTAAGGAGCTTGCCTGTAAAGCAGAAGGACCTGAGTTCAATTCCCCAGTACCCATGTAAAGCCAGATGCACAAGGTGGCACATGTGTCTGCAGTTTGTTTGCAGTAGCTAGAAGCCCTGGTGTACCCATTCTCTCTCTCTCTTCTCTCTCTCTCTCTTCTCTCTCTCTCTCTCTCTCTCTCTCTCTCTCTCTCTCTCAATAAGTAAATAAAATATTTTTAAAATAAAATAATAAATTACTCAGGGTCTAGTATTGGCAAGTCGTGATGAAGTATCTGAGTTTTATTCTAATACAATTAACAACATCATGAGATAGAATTATTTGGGCAAAAGCAGACAGATACCACATGCAGTCAGTCAAGCCTAACCCATCCAAAACCAAGAATTCACGTTTACACCACCTCTGTGAGTCATGGAAACAAATGGACACATAGCTCAAGCTATAGTGGGCAAAGCAAACCCAATGACTCAGATAAGGTCACACAGGTATTTCCTTGAAGACAATGCAGTAATACACAAGTTGGAAACAGCATTTTACCAAGAAAATACATGTTCTGTTTTTAAATGACATCAAAGCCTGGAGAACAAAACAGACTTAGTTCTGCCCTCCAAAGATAGGCACTGTGGTGTCTTCTGACTGTTTTACTCCCACTTCTTTCTTTCTCCCCCCTCCCCCCCAGGTAGGGTCTCACTCTAGTCCAGGCTGACCTGGAATTCACTATGTAGTCTCAGGGTGTCCTTGAACTCAAGTCGATCCTCCTACCTCTACCTCCGGAGTGCTAGGATTAAAGGCGTGCACCACCACACCTGGCCTTCCCACTTACTTTCACATTCCACAGTGATTTGTTTTGATTTTCCAATTCTATTTTGTTTGAGTCACAGTCTCATGTCGCCCAGGCTGGCATCAAACTCCCTATGTAGTGGAGGATGACCCTGTTGTACCCCTCATCTTCCTGCCTCCTCCTCCCAAGTGCTAGGATTGCAGGCATGTGTCACCATGTCCAGCTCTTAGTTTAGCAATACAAAGTATTATCTTTGACTTTCTCATATGGCAGGCTAGACTGTTTCTATTCTTTGAAAATGATTTTTTTTTATTACAGAAAGCTTCCAAAGTATAGGCACAAGTGATCAGATGTGTTACCACCTCTACTTCAATGGCTATTTTTAGTTCTTTGACTAGGGTGTGTGTCGACTGGCTTGGAACTTACCTGTTATCTTCCTGCCTTAGCCTCTCTGAGTGTGTTCCACGTGGCCAGTGATTTGTTTTTTCAAGGTAGGGTCTAACTCTAGCACAGGCTGACCTGGAACTCACTCTGTAGCCCCAGACTGGCCTTGAACTCACAGATTCTCCTACCCCTGCCTCCAGATTGCTGGAATTAGTGGCATGCACCACTAACTCCCACCCCATTTGTTTTTTAAAGGTAAAATTTAAATACATTTAATGCATACATCTTATATTAAGTTTATATAGAGGCCAGGGAGATGGTTCAATGGTTAAAGGCACTTGCTTGTAAAGCCTGCTGGCCTGGGTTCAATTTTTGAGCTACCCACATAAAATTGGACAGGAAAGAAACCACAAGTGCAAATAATTTTTAATTTATATAGTACAATGCTGAGAAATGTCTACTACCCTTGGGTAATGCACTCCCCACCACCATGTAGAATGCTTCTACCTCCCCAGGTAAATTATGTTCAGTTCATTTTCATCCACCTACACTTCTGTACCATGCATGTGCACAAAACACACAGATTATCAATCTCTGGGATCACAGTGCTGAATTTCAGTTTACATCAATCACATGATTATACTATCCAAAGGGTAATTGGAGGAGTAACATCAAAATACATATAGGGGTTAGGGAGATGGCTTAGTAGTTTAAAGGTGCTTGCTTGCAAAGCCTGACAGCTGGGGTTTGATTACCCACCTACATAAATCCAGATGCACAATATGACACATGACATTTGGAGTTCATTAGCAGTGGCATGAGGTACACACACTCACTCTCTCAAAAAAAAAAAACACAATAAATTGGATTGATAAAAAAATTGAAAACTAAAATAAACTCCAGTTACCACACCAGTATTTAACCAAACAATAATTGCTTACTTCCTTAATACACACAACTGATTTGATAAATTGCATGCAATAACGGTAAACACATCACCTCTGGTGGTTTGAATCAGATGATCCCTCTAAACTCAGGTGTCCCAGCTGATGACAACAAGGGAGGTGGAGCTTTGAGAAAGGAGGAGGCATGTTGCTGAGGATGGACCTGGAGGTATATTGGCCCCTAACTTGCCAGTGTTAGTTAGCTCACTCTCCTGCTGCTGGTTTCTACTTGTGGCAGAGGTGATGTCCAGCCTCTGTTTATGCCATGCTGTCCCCTGCCACCATGGAGCTTCCCCTCAAGACTATAAGCCAAAATTAAGACAAAACAAAACAGGGCTGGAGAGATGGCTCAGCGGTTAAGGCACTTGCCTCCAGTGCCTAAGGCCCCGGGTTCAATTCCCCAGGTCCCACATAAGCCAGACCCACAAGGTGGTGGCCCTGGTGTGCGCGTTCTCTCTCTCTCTCTCTCTCTCTCTCTCTCTGTCTCTCTCTCTCTCTCTCTCTGCTTGAAAATGAATATTAAAAAAGAAAAAGAAATCAAGGTATGAAATAGGATGAGGATTAGATTGTGTTCCAGTCAGTTTCTCATTAAAAAACAAAACAAAAACAAAAACAAAAACTTTTCCTTCCATCAGCTGCTTTTGGTTTGGTTGCTTTGTCCCAGCAATGCGAAGGAAACCTGCACTACACAGTTATTTTCTTTGGGGTATCAGTCTACTGTTTCCATAAGGTGTAAATTTTTATAACTGGCAGAATGTCCTCAACATTTATCCAAGCTGTAGTATGTGACAGAAATTCCCCTTGAAGGCTAAAGAATATTCCATTGTATGTACATACCAAATTGTGTTTTATCCAATCATTCACTAACATATCATTGGGTTGCTTCCATATCTTGGTACATTGAACTTTTTAAATACAGCATAGTAACAGACATTAAGAACACAGAACTTAACTATTTGGGTTTATAACATCCTTGTCAGTCTCAAAATGGCAATAAACATTGAAAGAAAAGAACAGACCTGAAAGTGTAAAAGGTAGAACGTGCATGCTACTGGGCTCGGGATTGTCCCTGGCAATACTATATGTTCAAAAAACACTTGTGATTACTATCAGAAGACATTCTGAGGAAGTTAGGAGATTTATGTATTCAAGGCTGGTTCAACATTCAAAACTCTATCAGTGTTGGGGCTGGGGAAATAACTTAGTGGGTAAAGTGCTTGCTTTACAAACATGAGGACCTGAGGTCCCACCCTCAGTGCCCATATAAAAATGCTGGGCTTTGGTGGCGCACTGTAATTCTAGCACTGGGGAGGCAGAGACAGGTGTATCCTGGTGTTCACTGAACAGCAGCTTAACTGATCTCAAAGGAGGTGGATGGCACTTTAAGGATGATACCCAAGGTTGTCCTCTAGGCCCCACATGCACATGCACACACGCCCACGCACGCGTGCGCAACACACTCCTACTAGAGTTAATACTATATACCTATTTATTCATTATTTAAAAAATGATGTGTAAAGGAAAAAAATACTTTTTCTTGATATGATATGGTTACCTAAAATAATAATAATACAGCTAACATCATGGTCAATGGAGAAAGATTGACTATCTTTCTCCTTAATACAGGAACAAAGCCAGGGTGTTTGCTCTGACCACTCCTATTCAATATCACTGTGAGTCGTAGTCAGCAGAACAAAGAAGGGCAAGAAAATCCATATAGGTTATGAAGGAAGAAATAAAACTGTATTAACAGACAATATGATTACATAGGAAATCCCAAATAAGACACTGAATTTATAAAGGGACAGTGGCCAGGCCATCCATAAGTATAGAACTCTGACCCACAACTTCCTCAGCCCACCAGTTACTGAAGCCAAACTGCAACATCTGTATCAAAGAGTCCCAAATGGCCGGGGCTTGGCCTAAAACTGCCTGGAGAGACAGGAGAATCACAGGAAGCTCAAAGCCAGTTAACCTGGTGAATACAGTGGTGAACAAGAGACCCTGCCTCAAACAAGGCAAAGACCAACACCTGAAGTTGTCCTCCGACCTCCACATGTGCTCTGTGGCATGTGTGTAACACAGACACACCAAACACTTCAGCTAGTAGTTCAAAGCCCTGTCTCAAAAAAAAAAAACAAAACAAAACTTTGTTTGTACAAATGCATGGAGCACAGTCTAATGATCAAATCAGATCACCTCAAACATTAAAAATTTTTGGATTACATGATTATATATTTATGGGCACAGTGTTGTATTTCAATACCTACACATGATATAGACTGATTAAATCAGAGTAGCTAATGTTTCCATCTTCATATGTGGCTAGTTACTCATAAACATATAATAGCTTTTTTGTGATAGACAGTCACCTCACTATGCTGTAGAACACTACAACTTATCACTCAATCCTCACTTCCCCTGCCTTTAGCCCTCCAATATATTATTGTTGGGGCTTGACAAAATGTTATGGAAAACAACTGGCAGGTTTTTTCTTTTCCTTTTTGGATACAGAGCCTTGTGTTGACAAGACCAGTCTTGACCTCTTAGGCTCAAGGGATCCTCTAGTCTCCGCCACCAGAGCAGCTGGAACTATAGGCCTGGTACCACCGGGCTCAGCTAATCGGCCACTTCTTATATAGTTAAACATATACTATCACAAAATTTTGCTCCTATCATTAAAACTTTAGCTCATATATCCAGTCACAAACACTCACAAAGAAACACAGGAGAGGCAACAGGAAAAGATAACATTCAGTATAAAGTCCTAAGGATCAGATTTATAAAATCTAGCGTAAAAGGTGCTTGCTACACGTGGCAGTTAATTACAGATGAATTAGGATGTAACTGATTAAAGTGGTGACAAGTGCCTGTAATTCTAGCACTTGGGAGACTGAGACAGGAGGATTGTGGGTTCCAGGTCAGCATGGGCTACATATTAAGACCCTGTCTAGAAACAAAAACTAAAACCAAAAAAAAAAAAAAAA
>PVHP010032634.1:0-20205 GCA_004024765.1 Zapus hudsonius | reverse complement strand
TTTTGCATAGAGAAATTTTTAAAAAGTAGCTTAAATGATTAACATATAGTAAGGTAGTAGGGAAACGCAGAGGCCAATAAAACTCTATGGGAAGAAAAACTGAGTTTTTTGAATGAGAAAAAGGCAAGATTCATAATAATACTTATTCATTCAGGTGTATGTAAGTTTTCAATCTTCATAACCATAAAACTCCTCCGATTTTTCAAACCCAGTAGAATTATTATTATTGTTGTCCCTTCTAATGATGAAAACGGCTCTTAACAGAGAATTGATGGTGATCTTCTGTCCAATAAGTTCCTGTTTTAATCAGGTAAGATAAGGTCCAAAAGGACTCCTTTCCAGTATATTGTGAATTCCACATTTTTTTTCAGCTGAAATGATTCACACAATACCTGGAGTTCTAAGTGATTGCTGCATATTTAAGGTGCAAGCCACAATTTCCAATATGGCTGAGTGTTCCAGAGTCTGTCCTGATGTGTGAGGGAACTCTAAAGTAGGACACCATGACCCAATTCCTGGGCAGTTCATTAGGCACAAGAATTATTGGACCACATAGATGTTATGATTGCTGGATGATTTGGGAAGAAATTTGTTAGAAATACACTTAATCGTTTATAGAAATCATAAATATTTATGTTTATGGAAGAGATACAATAAAAGTAAATTACTCCAACATGTAAAAGTTTCTTGAGAATAATTGAGTAGCACGATAGTGTTGGGAGAAATGAATAGGTATATCATATAAAAGATGTATTCTCCCCTAAAGTAAGTGCTATTAATGGTGATTTGCCTAATTTATTATATGAGGAGAAATAATTCTCGCTAATGGATAATGCATATCATGAAAGATGTGCTATTTTTAGTTTGTATGCATTTTATTTTCTATAGATATTATGAGTAACATATCCATAATATTAATTTTAGCTAAAAAGCAATACTGGGAAAACCTAGTGAATCAAAAGTTATTGATGTAAATTAGCTACATAGCATTTTAATTAATAGTGCACTTGACTTTGGGAAAGTAGACAGTGCCTTCTAACTGGTGAGTCACACTGGGGAGAAGCATAGGGTGCTCTTCAATGTTTGACCTGTGTAGCCCAAATGACTAGCCATTTCATTTGCTTATGAGTAAATATTTTCCCTGCCAGTATTATTGTAAGATCTTGACAGTCATTTAAGGAAATAAATTCATCTTAGAAATAAAGTTTATATGGAAAGAATGCTAAACCATTTTTAAATGAGGTCACCAGTGCCAAGTGATTAAAAACAAGAAAATTATTAAATACTAGGAAATGATGTGGACACTATTATGAGTTTTACATAAATACTCACCAAAGAAGCATAAAGTTCAGGGTTATAAAACCTTCAGAAATTCCAAAAACAATCTCAACGTTTTTCACCTTACACAATGTCTTGATCATTATTTTGCACTAGGAATTACTTTAAAACTATACCTATATTGAACAATTTATAATTATATCTATTCTTCTATTTATCTACATAATGTTATTTTCGGAAAGAAATTGTTTCCTGCTTCTAATTTGGTTATTAACTCCTAACAAGATTTATTCCCAAATCTTCCACTAGGTATGTTAACAAGTCTTTAAAATAATACCGTTTAATATAGACTAAACATATAGCCTAAACATATTTTGTATTGTTCATGACAAAATTATGACTAACATATAGCACCAAATTATGACCACCATATAACAATAGAACATATATTTGGCCTCATGATATAGCACAAATTTTCTCTTATTGGAGGATATAAAATATTAAGACAAATTCTTGAGAAGTTCAAAGTTCAGAACATTAAAACCTGCCTTGATTTGGGTTTTGTTTCTGCCAGATAAAGTTATTTGTAGTTTGATTTTAATGTTTTCACTTTTTAAAAATTCTTCATAATCTTTCTTATTCATCTTGAATGTTTTGGTAAATATTATGCTTATTGTGACCTGTCTAAAATAGTAATATTCTAGAGCTCAGCCTTTTTCTATTATTTTTTCTGGATAGAGGATTACAAAATAAAACATATTATTCAAATATAGCATCTTCTATTAATATGACTAATCCTTATAATTAGAAAATGTTTCTCTATCCTATTAAATTCACATTTATTAATAAACTGCCATGCAAACATATTGAGTTCACATTCTCAACCCAGGTTTTCTCTTTGAAAAAGCTATGGATATTTGATAATAGGCTGAAATAAATGCCAGAAAATCCTTAGTTTTTTTTTCTGTTCGTTTGAAAAATAATTTATATCAGTATAATTTCATCATACTCTTTTTAAGCCCGCCATTTTCTCCTATCAATTGGAGAACGCCAGCTTGCTCTGCCAGTTTCAATAATGAGTGTGCACAAGTAAGGGTGCTTCAACTTTCTGTGTAATCTGAGCATCTGCAGGTGCTTCCGTTCTGCTTCTTTCCCACGATTAGTATTCTGTAGGCTTTTTCCATGCATGCTTATAGTGAAAACTTCTGGAAGGAGTAAACTACTTCCTAATGATGTTTTAATTGAAAATAGAAACCCAACTGAATAAAAATATGGACAGCAGGGCATCCCTTTCAATGTTAACAAGTCTACTACTTTTTGCAAATCATTCAAAGGCCATTCCCTTGTAAGCAACCACATGATGCATAATATTATTTCTCATTGAATATATTACTTATTATCTCCACCGTCTGGGACTTGATGTAATATTCATTCCTTGAACCATCCACTCTTTTATTCACCAACATCCAGTGATTACAGGTGGTGAGAAAACAAAGATAGGTAAAATATTATTCTTGTTCAAAAAAAAAGTCTTAAGTCCTAATGAGAGTAACTAACTGTAGTAAACAAATTCATATAAAATTATAACATAATGTTTTATATAAAATGTATGGGAGTATAAAGAGGGGGAAATTAATTATGGCTGGGCTGCAATAAGAGAACGAGTCATGTAAAAGGCAGTAATTAATCTGTATATTTGATGAATGACAAGTTGACCTTCACGAAGGAATTGGGGGGATAATGGGATGGATGGGATGTTTATTTGCAGCACTGCACTGTATGTGCCCGAGAGGAATTAAGAGAAATGCAGGTTATATGAACCAGAGAAATGAGAGGCATGAGGAAGTGAAACTCTGCTGTGGAAAACAACATACTGTGCTAAGCAATTTCCTTTATTCACCACAGAGGCAATATGAGTGGAAGATTCAATCTCATATTTTAAAAAATGTGAGTTTGACAAGAATATAGAGAATAGAGAAAAGAGGAAACAAAAGCCAGAATAAGGAGCTGTAGACATGGCTGAGTGGTTAAGGTACTTGACTGCCATGTCTAATGACCTGAGTTCAATTCCCCAGCATCCATGAAAAGCTAGATACGCCAAGTGGTGCATGCATCTGGAGTTCCTTAAAGGTGGTTAGAGGCCCTGGAGCTCATATTCTCGTTTTCTCTCTCTCTTTCTCTCTCTCTTTCTCTTTCTCTTTCTTTCTCTCTCTTCTTGCAAATAAATGAATAAGATATTTAAAAATAAACAAAAGCCAAAATAATAATGCAATGAGAATGCATTAATATTACGAGGAAAATTAGAACTATACTAAATTAAGCCTTATTTTTCCTAAGAAATTGGAAAGATGAAGCAAATGTTGCAGATGACTCCAATTATATTTTTCTGTTCTTTTTCTTCCTCTTAGGACAATGTTAACAGAATGATCATTATATAAACAGAAGCATGGTATTATGAGAGTCATTAAATTAACACACCAATTAGGATGTGTGTATGTGAGAGAGAGAGAATGAAAAAGAGAGAGAGGAAGTATTAACTCACATAATGCAGAGGCTGAGCATTCCCATATCTGCCACCTGCAATGTGGTGACATAATAAGAAGATCTGAGAGTTAAAGCTACTGCTAGAAAATTCTATCCCGATGTTCAGTATTGAAAGACAGAGGTATCAGGATGTGAGAAGATCAATGCTCAAGTAGTGAGGCAGAAAAAATATTCAGTAGGCAGAATGATGCCTATCACATTGAGCAAAACAACTGTGAGCATCTATGAAATCAAATCCCATCAGTTCATATACTATCCTATTCTATACTCATATAAAACACACTAAAAAACAATCACAGATATCTGACTCATATCTTGGCATCCTATGTTTGGATCTATCTGACATATAAAATTTACCATCATGTAGCTATGCTGGAATTTAGGGGTAAAGTGCATAGTTGACATACATGTGGCCCTAGATTCAATTCAATGTAGAATAACAAAAAAATCATATCCATCAGAAACTATGCTCAAATTGTTTGAGATCTCATACTTCAAGAACTTTTCAATCTCAAATATTTAAAATCATTAGAAAACAGTTCTTAGTCATTTCCTTATTGTTTAATATCTTACTTTATTTAATACATTATGTTTGCTTGTCCATGCCTTTGAACAAATTTAACTTTTTATAAGTGATCCTTTCCCTCATGATATTCATATATTTATTTTATTGAATCTTCATGAATTTTTTATTTTTTTCAATTTTTTCCTTGGCTCCATTATCTTTATATTGTCTGATCAGTTTTTATAAGGCACTTTTTATTACTTACTTTTTGTGAGCTAGCATCTCACATTTGCTAAGGCTGACATGGATGAGCTAGCATCTCACATTTGCTAAGGCTGACATGGAATTCACTATGTAGTCTCAGCCTGACTTTGAACTCACAGTAATCCTCCTACCTGAACCTCCTGAGTGATGGGATTAATGGTGTGCACCACCATGCCCGGCTACTTACTTTTCTTGATGCTACAGTATAGTGTTGTATAAAATACAATTTAAGAAAAGAAGAGGTTATTTTGATCACAGTTTGAGGGCACAGTCTATCATATAAGGGAAGGCAAGGTGGCAGGAGACAGATGATCACACTGTGACAATGGTAAAGAAAGAGCCACCTTTGTATTCCATCTTGGACCACAGCCAATATATATACTGTACTCCCCACATTCAGAATGGACTTCTCTCCTCAGCTAAACCTCTCTGGTAAGGCCAGGGGCAAATTACCAAGGTGGCTCTAAATCCAATCTAGTTGAAAATGAAGATTAAACATCCTTAGTCAAGTTGACTCTCAAACATATCACTAATTCATGGCATTCTATCCGTGTTCCCCCAAACATCTCCTGATGATCTCATAATGAAAAAAAACACTGAGTCCCACTCTAAAAGGCACTATAGACTTTGAATAATCGCAATAGTGCTCAAAAGATCAAAGCCCCTTCTGAAAACTCAGGTAGCTTCTTAACTGAGAACTCTTGTAAAAGGACAAAACAAGGTAGATACTTCTACTATATAACAGCATAAAGTTTGCCTTTCCAAAAAGGAGGAATGGAAAGATAACAAACAAGAACTGGACCAAGACATGACATCAAATTGTGGAGCTCACTATCCAGCATCTCGTTCTAGATGGAATCACTTGGACACCAACATCTTAGGCATCCCTGCTCCTCCAGTTCTGCTGTGATCTAATCACCTCGCCTCCCTCGCAGGCTGATTCCAGTCCATGCTTGTAAATCTTGATGTCCCACAGTCCCGGAATCTCCAGCATACTGTTTTCCATTGCAACTAGGGTTCCAGCTTGACAGCCTTAAACACAAGTCTTTCAATACCTTCTATCAGGGAAGCTGAGGCTGGTACACATTGCCTGGCCTCTTTAGATTTCCGGCACCTTGAAACAAGCCTCCATGAGCCCTTACTCTTGCATCTGCCATGCCTGAAAAACCAGCTCCATGGCCTCTGTGTGCCTTCAAGACTGAGCTGAGAATACACTTCCCTAAGTGGTTATTTTGAGCTTCTTTAGATGAGTTTTTAATGCATAATCTCTTATCAAAGGAACATTTATTTCACAATCTGGAGTGTGTGATGGGTGGGTTTTTGCTACTAGGACACCTTTCTTCTTGCTAGAGTGAGAACGATTAGAGATAATTTGTCTAAAGCCATTGGGTTTGCAACTTTAACATATCCCTTTCCAAACTTTACGTGTTTCATATCTGTGTACTCCACCTGGGGAAGAGCAATAAATAGTACCTATTCTACAACCTAGATACTAGCTAGCTTGAGATTTCCTCTGCCAAACCAACAAGTTCGTTACCTTTGAATTCAGCTTCATTCAGGCACTAGAACACAGGCAGACTGAAGCCTGATTCTCTGCCAGAATGTAACAAGAATAACCTCCAGCCAGCGCTTATACCTCTGAAACTTTATGAGCCTGGCATCCACTGTCTACATTTCCTGTGGCATTGTAGTCTTGCTAACTATTAGGGAATCCTATTACCTCTGCTTACCGCAGTTTATGGTGTCTCTAAAACATTGCTCCAAACTTGTTCACATTCCTTCCACAAAACAATTCCAAAGACTTAAGAACCACATAATCAGGTTTATCACAGCAATGACTCCATTCATCAGGACCAATTTTCTGAGTTTCACTTTTTCCATTGCTGTGACAAAACACCTGAAAAAAGCACCTTAAGGAAGAGAAGGTTCATTTTGTTTAACAGTTTGATGGTACTGTCCATCACGGAAGAAGAAAAAAAAAACATGAGTCACATCGTATCCACAATCCAATCTGGAAACAGGGATGAACGCTAATGATCAGCTTGCTTTCTCATATTGGATCCCAGTTTAAGAAATGCTGCTCCCCACATGCAGGGTAGTTCCTTCCTCATTTTCTGCTTACTTTTTAACAGTGGATAGTCAGTAGACAATAAATGAAACTTGCCTGTGTACATGTGATACAGCAAGTATAAACCAATTCACAATATAGATTATATTTTAATCATAAAAAATGTCAAAATGCCATAGTATAAAATAGAACAACATTCGGGCATTAAAAAACTATACATATAAGCAACCTATAAGTCAAAATCATTATTTAAATTTAAATATCATTATATATAAAATTTCTAAAATTATTGTAAAACAAGTTCTATGGTGTAGTGGTTACTTTCTTGTTGCTGAGATAAAACACCTGGCAGAGCAGGCAGCCGGGATGCCTAGTTTGCTGTTACCAGAATTTTGAACCAACCTGATATATTTCTAGTTTTTCTTTAGCCTACTTCCCTCACAGTTTCTTGAAAACAAAGGAAATTGGCCTAGAAATCTTTACGCAATGCAGGGAACTTTTAATCATCTCTAAATCTTAACTTCACATGTTCAAAAATAGGACGGCCAGGATGCCAAGTTGTAAAAAAATAATCCCTCAAATCTAAGCGAACATAAACCATTTCCTACCAATAAGCTTCTTCTAGTCCAGTGTTTTGCCCCAGCATGGCAATGTAACTGCTAAAACACCCAAGCATAACTGGAATTCATTCACATGGAAATAGAGTTTAGTATTCCTCAGGAATCATAGCCCAGAAAGATGAGAAAGGACAAAGAAATAACTTATCTGGCACGAAGTCCCAATGCCTAAGCAGGAACTCATCCTGGGTGAATAAAGAGAGCCTGAACATTGCACCATAAGTGTCCATTAGTCAGGTTGTTATCTCAATTAAGAGAACACCTGGTATATTTTTCAGAGCCTAAGAATTTTGAGAAAGATGGCTCTATGATGATATCATGATGTCAGAAAGCTTCCACACAGGGGGTGTTCCCCCATGGAGTTTTGGAGCTCACATGGAGACAGTGTCTGGTCAGACAAACTTCTGCATTTAGTGTCAAACCCTACTGAGGAGGGAATCAGCAGGGTGTGAGAGGAAAAAATAGATGTTTTATATACACAGGTCTGCTACAAATATTAATATCCTATGTATTCTAGAAAACACATTTATCCTGATCATAGAATGGAATTACAAATTGATAAAGGAAAAAAAAGCAGTATGAACCTTGAGTATCGTTAGGTAACAATTGGAAACATCAGTATGAATTCAATATTTTTGTTTGATAGAGAAACAGAAAGATAACATAAGTGTAAAACTGTGTGTTATATGCATACATCTGTTTTTGTTATACATGTGAACATTTGTCTTATCTATTTAGACATATATTTGCAAGTGAGCATATATACATATACCTTGTCTACTCACTACTGAGAGTATATGTAAGTGGAAAATTCATGAGTCACCTGATCGTGCATGAAAACACCTGAGATGTGTTGACATCTACACACAATTCTCCAAGAAAAGGAGCATGGATCATGTACAGAATTGTTTGATTTTTTTAATATATATTTATTGTCCATAATGTGTTACATTATTTAGTGGGCAAACCATGCGTTGTTATCCCGAATTCCCCAATTCCCCCCTCCCCATCCCTGATCAGTTGTATATCCTCCTCCGTGGGCTCTCTGTATTAGTCCTTGTGGCAAGGGATCCTGTATATCTTACTACTTAGTGCTGACTGAGGCACAGAAAAGAGAAGATGAATTTGAAATATCTGCTATACCAAATGGCTTTGAACAAATTTGAATATAAGAATAAAGTCAAATAATATTAGACCAACATTGCTTACAAAACCTGGAAATGGTAAATACATAATTAAATTTCTAAAATTAGAATATTTGTATAGATTCAAACTAACTTCATAAAGAAAAAATCAATGACCAATATTGGCTAAACCTAACCCCTGTTAACTTAATCAAGGAATTAAATGGAACATCATATAACAGAAATAGTTGTGTGTAAGCTGATAAAATTCAGAGAGAAGAGCGCAGTTCAATGGCTGTGATTATTCCTGTCAGGGGTACTTACCCAAATCCAGTCATGCCAGTGATGCATAAAGCAAGACTGAGGGATGTTCTCTAGCAAATTCTCTAAGAAATTGAAAAGTGCCAACAAGAGTAAAGTGAAAAGATGCTCCCAGACCATGATATAAATATGAAATGTGCTAGGTAATTTAACACTGAATCCATTTGCCTTGAAAGACACGATTGATGCAATTTATATGAGTTAGAGGAGGAGATTGCAGGAAGGCATCTGTATTGATATCTTACAATTTATGATTTTAAAATGGTTATGAAAGAGAATGTGTTTGTTTGCGGTAAAGTGTATGAGTGTGACAGGCATTCAATAAAGAAGTCAAGTGATAAATCTGAACTTGAAACACTTTCACACTAACCATTTCTTGCCTGCACATTCATGTCTATGCCTTCATGTGACATTAAAGAAGCCCAGTGTCCACATCCTCTAGAAACCCTGTCTCTTTCTGCTTGGAATCCTCTCCATGAACTCATCCCTTTGGTCTCATTGTTCGATTTCAATGGAGCATAATGATGTAGTTCTTCTAGGTGAGACATGGAAAATAAGAGTTTTAAAGCCTTTTGAAGGAGACTGAGGAGCCTATTCAGTAGAGAAAAAACAAATACTGTCTCTTTCCTGAAACTTGTCATTAAATAATATATTTGAGATGGTAACTGAAGAAACTGACAATATATAAATATAACCATACATAATATCATATAATATTGAGAAGATAGCAAATAGTAAAGAATGCTATCTACTACTTAGATTTTTTTCACAAAACTCTGAGCATATGTTATAAAACTTCATGTTCTTCGTTAATCTATACACCTTTGTTTTAGCAACAAAATATAACAAAACCTTAAACAAATAACAAAATTGAGATATAAAAGCAATGTAATTATTCAGCATAATATTAAAAAGAGAGAACACACTAGCTTTGGAGAGAGAACAAATGAGAACATAAGTAGCAATCTTTAAATATCTGAAGCTACACTATATAGGACAACACACAGTGAGTATAGGAAAACAATAGAAAGGAAATTTCTACTTTGTTTAATGAGATCAAATGTTTAAAAAATTCTAAATAGAAAGGATGGCCCAGCAATAATAAACCCACTGGAGGTCACAGATAATTGTTTCATAAAAGTGGATATAAAAGTTCAAGTTCCAGTCTGGTAATAGAAACCTGAGGTCCTTGATATTACCTCCAATTTTAGCAAATCTATATCATTATATATACATTCAAAAGTATCTCAAATCAGCCAATAACTACAAAGTTAATGAGGTTATTGTACAAACACATTCATTATTTTTCTAAACATAATTTCTTTCACAAAGACAAGCTACTACTGAACTTCCTCAGTCTAAAATAGGGCTGTAATGATCAACTCAATGGGAAATATAGACTGGAGAGCATGCACTGATTGAAAGGATGTGGCCTGACTTTTAATATATTTGATACAAGAGGGACTTTACTACAGAGCAACAGTCATTGACTTACAACTCGTCGATTTTGCTTTGTGGAATTATGACAAATCCTGCATCCCCGATGCTTCTCTGCTGTATAGAGCATTCCTGCGTCTTTCATCATCATTTGGAAAGTGACATTCAAGGGCAGGAGTGATTGGAAAACATAAACATGAAGAATTGCTTTACCACTTTAAGTCAAGGCATGAAGAAAAAGGAGCAAGTATGCAGGTGTCCAAGCAAGTTGCATTTGAAAACTAATTTCTGTAGTGAAGTATTATTGTAAAGGTGTATAGTTTATCATTAGCCCACCAAATGCCACTTAATTTATGTTAAAATAAAAGTCTATGAAGCTGTAAAGAGAAACGTATCATTAGGAAATCAAATTATACCAGTATTTACACTTTACTAGCATAATGATATCATAATATATGGAAAGGAGAAGTCTTTCTCTTTTCTTCTTTATATAGATCTCCATAATGGTTTTAACATTCCTTGTAAAATCAAAACATCACACTATTTTTCAGATATATATTCATTCATAAATAAAGAAACACCTTAGTGGCCAAGGGCTTGTGGTTGGGGTAGACATGGAATTTATCAAGTTAAAAATTTTAAATGTATGCATGTGGTCAATAGTAAAGACATATCAGTCTACAGATGGTAAAATGGAAGAAAGATGATGAGGAGGTAAGCCCACATCTATAATAATAATAATAATAATAATAATAATAATAATAATAATAATAAATGAAATTAAATGACAAAGAATATCAACCTAATGGAACCACCTCCAGCTGGTCTCACCCTTTATGACCCATACCAGAGGCTCATAGATTCTATTCGCTCGACCCTGGATTAACAAATTAGAATGCAGCCTGCTTTTATCAACTGGTAACATTAAGGCCTCATGGTTCATTAGGCCATTGAGCAAACACCAGCTTTGCAGAAGTCTCACAGTGGTGATTTAGTGTAAATTTGCAGTAGGGATATAAAATTTTCCATTCTGGACATAATCTAGATTCCCTATCACCATAAGCTTTCAAAGGTTTCTATCCAACTTTATTAATTTTAAGCCTTCTTAACATAAATCAAACATCTTGTATCTGCAGGCAAATACAGGTATAAACTCAATGTTTTCTTTAGAGTTTATGGAATTATAGTCCCATATATACCAGATAATGTTGAAATTCTGAATAAAACAATAAAATTACAACTGGGCAGGTATCATGGTTGTTTACTGAATACAGCAGATTTCTTCTTATTAGTGATAAGAAAACGGAAGTTCCTTTACCTTGAATAACTTAACTAAAGTATCTAGATCATTGGACTTTTACTTGTTTTTCAGGGACCTCATGCAATTCCTGCCTTATTTGTCCTAAAATTCATGTCAGGTATATCTAATCAATGCATAATAATCAAAACTGACATATATAAACTGGACGTGGTAGCACCCGCCTTTAATCCCAGCACTCAGGATGCGGAGGTAGGAGGATTGCCATGAGTTCAAGGTCACCCTGACACTACATAGTGAATTTGAGGTCAGCCTGGACTAGAGCGAGGCCCTACCTCAAAAAAACAAAAACAAAAACAAAAACTAGTATATATTGCACTATGATTAAGAACTAGTTATTTTCATATCCAATGATAAATATTTTATCAGTAACTATATTAACACACTGGATTCCTTGACCAATTCTGTTTCATAGTCACTGTTATTAACCACACATGGTCAAAAAATGAGCTTTAAAGATATGCCCATGTCACATAACTAATAGAGTTCCATTTAATCTCATATATTCTTTTTGCAAATTTTTATTTTTCTTTTTAAAAATCTCATGTGCAAGGGTTAAACGTACTTGCTTACAGAGCCTGATGACACAAGGTTCAATTCTTCAGCCACCTACATAAAGCTGATCAGACATCCATTTGCAGTGGCAAGAGAGCCTAACATCATACACACACACACACTGAAATAAATTAATTAATTTAAAATCTCATTTTTCTTCCTCTTTTCTTTCCTGTTGTCTGTCACATGATCCATATAAACATTTTAGCTTGAAGATACAATAATTGAATTTTTATTGAGCAAGCATTTCATAAAATCCTATATAGACCTTTCATGTGGTTATTCTTAAAAGCTAATGACTATAAGAATGAAGAGGTGTCTATAACTAGATAGCTTCATGTTTCCATGGACATTTTAGATTCACTATTAAAAGTAAATAAAATAATCCTAATGGTCTTTATAATACAAGGAAATCACATTGATACTTTTTTGGATAGATAAAAAAACATACATTTATTTTCTTCATATATTAGGAAGAATGAAAAATGCACCAAACATTACTGAAGAAGTTCTTATCTAAAACCTCTCATAATGTAACCTCAAGTTATAATACAATGATGGACACTGAACTAAAACAAAATAATTTGAGATTGTATCATTCCCACCCTCTTGCTCTTCATTGAATTGCATCAGATCTATTGCTACAAGCATCAGAAGAGGTAAGACCCAGGTTGGCTTTTTTCAGTCCCCATTTCTTCATCTTTCTCTAAATTAAACTACTGACCTTCTGAACAGTAAGCATATTTTTTTCTCTTGTGTGTTGTCAAGAAAACTTGTTTTGGATCGGGAATTAGTTCAAGTGACAAGTTGATGCTAACATAGTCCTTGTTCAAGAATGCCATGTTTAGTGCCAAAGTGAGTCATAATAAATTTGAAATCTCCTTCTGTCCTCCTCCAAGACTGTGCCAAATGTTCCTGTAGGTACAATGACTCACTCACCCATTGCTTAGACAGTGACATGAAATTAAAATGGCACCATAGAAACAGTAAGAGAAAGTGTGAATTCCCATGGAAGAATAGCTTGTAAGATATTGTAGGACACATCTTATTTAGTTTAAGTTTTAATAAAGCTTGATAAATCAAAGGTTTACAAAGAACTAAGTTATCTCTGTTACAAGCTGTTTTATAAATCACTATATAAATCCTTTTAATCTATTCAACAATAAATGCAAAAAATATTTATTGGAGCTTAACTGAGTAATAATCATTGTACACATAATGTGACCCTTAAAAAATTATGATTATCTTGGAATAGGGGACTTTCAAGTGAATTTTAAACAAATATCTCTCACCTATAGGTTTTAGTGAGACATTATTTAAATTTATTCATTTTTAAAAGCACAACCTTTTAAACATAACACTATGTAAGATATTCTTATTTTATATAGTTGATGTTCCATTGAAGACCCCATGCACACCAAAAATGAGCTCAAGCTTATTTACCATTTCAGTATTTGGCAAAAATACAATTCATAGATATTTTCCCAAATAACAAATGTAGCAGTTGCTCACTCTTTCCTGGGGAAAAACATTTGACAAGAAGCAGCTTATGGAAGGATCGGGCTTATTTCTGGCTTCCATTTTTACAAGCTAAGTGTCATGATTCTGGAGAAAGCAAGTAGGATCAGATAGCTGGATATCACATCTTCTAATCAGCAGGGAGGAAGAAGAGAGAGAGAGAGAGAACTGAGCAAAGCGTTTGCTAAAACACACCTAGGCACACCCTATAAACCACCTGAGCTCTGCCAGCCGCTAGACATTATAAAGCTTAATCACAAATGTTTGAGTTTATGGAGAAATTTTTACTTTCAAACCATCACGAAAACATTGTCAGGATTAAGTTTTGGACAGTGTTAAAATTGTAATCTTCTGGAAAATTGTATACTGAGAATAATGGCCTATGTCATTATGTATCATCTTTGGCAGAAGTGACCAGAATTCTAGTTACATTTAACTAAGTGAAAATTGATATTTTTTCACCTATCAACTGCAAACACCCAAGATGCTTAGGTCCAAGAGTCTTAGTCATCTCTTTGTCAAAAGAATGGCCTGAAAAAAATGATGATTCCCTGAGTTCTAACATGTATTGTTCAATTAGACTTTGCAGTGGCCAAAAGGCAAATATATGTTCCCTGCCTTCCTAAGGTGGTACGATAACTTCCACTCTATATAGATGTCACTGTTACCACTGAGATTAACAGAAATAGTTTTGAATGTTTTAAGACAGTTAAGAAAACTTACATTTTTTTCAATTCTCTCTCAGTTTAAATAAGCATGTTTTGATAGTGAATGTTGCACCTTTGATTAATTATATCACTATTGCATTGGGGCAATAACCCATGTAAAATGAATTCATTTTTTTTCATTATTTATTAACATCAAGAAATAATAAAATTTGAGCCACATGAATTGGCAAAATAAACTGTCCATTTATCTGTCAGTGGAAACATATTAACTGTATGTTCAGTTGTATCTCCATAGTCCCCTCTTAACAGTCCTGTTTTTGTTGCCCCACCACTTAAGTAAGAGGAAGAAATGAAAAACATCCAAATAAGAATAGAACAAGTCAAATTATCACCATTTATAAATGATATTTTCTTATATATAGAAAAAATATATCACCAACATCTACACAATCTAACAAATGCATTTATCAAAACTTCAGTATACAAAGTTAAGTTACAAAATAGTAGTACTGAAATATGTCAACAATGAATTTCTTAAAATTTAAAAAGTAGCCGTATTTATAAAGCTACAAAATTATCTAGGAATAATTTTTCAAGGAGGTGAAATAATGTTAAAATAAATATAATAAAACACCAGTGAGAAAAATTGAAGAGGACATTAAAAGTAAAAAGGCATCCCATGTCCATGGATTGGGAGAACCAGTATTATAAAATGTCAAGATTAAATAACATGATTTACAGATTTGAAGAAACTCTTACCAAAACTCCAATCAAATTACTTACAATAGCAAAGTCATCCTAATATGTATATAGAATGACAAAAATCCTGAATAGCCAAAGCCATCTTGATTATTTAAAAGTAGGGATGATGGCGAACTAGAAGCCTTAAGCATCAGGGAAAAGCAAATCAAAACGACAATGAGATACCACCTTACCCCTGTCAGAATGGTAATCATAAAGAAAACCAACAACAATCATTGCTGGCAATGATGTGGGGGGGAAAAAGGAACCCTCATTCACTGCTGGTGGGATTGCAAACTTGTTCAACCGCTATGGAATGCAGTGTGGAGACTTCTGAGCAGAATGGACATAATCCTTCCAATGGACCCAGCTATCCCTCTTCTAGGCATCTATCCACAAGATGTCACATCTCGACGCAGAAACATCTGTACAACTATATTTATAGCAGCTCAATTCATAATAGCCAAAAGTTGGAATCAGCCCAAATGCCCATCCATTGAGGAATGGACAGAGAAATTGTGGTATACATACAATGGAATTTTACTCAGCTGAAAGGAAAAATGAAATATCGAAATTTAGGAAAAAATGGTCTGACTTCCAGCAGATCTTACTAAGTGATCACTCAAAAGAGCAGAGAATAGAACGTCGCATATTCTCCCTCATATGTGGTCCTTAACCAGGATAACCGTTTTCTCTATGCAGACTAGTAGAAAAAAGTGTGACATTATGAATGAGGGGTAAGGGATGGGGGGAGGGGAATGGCTTAAGCATGAGGGAAAACCATATTAGGTACAAAAACATAAAATCCTTACAAGCATACTGTAACCTACTGAGAAAGTAGTGAGTCTCGACTGGCAAGAGGGGCCATGAGTAGTAGGGGACAGAGTTTAAGCCTGTGAATAATTAGACCAGCCTGACAACCCCTGGTTCCAACCACTGGTTCCTTCCCTCACTGAGCTGTTGACCAAAGCGACTCATGAGAATCCAACAAGACAGAAATCTGTCAAAGCTCTTGAGTGCCCTCCCCAGGCCTGAGGCAAAACGCTGTTACTGAAGAAACCACAGACTGCCATTGATCAGCATAGAGAAACCCTTCAACGTCCGGAATGGTATCCAGCCCCCAGAAGGCAGTTAGTGTAGTGCTGGAAGGCACTGCACAGGCTGCCAGGGGAAACAGATCAATGACAGCTGGAGTAAACAGAGACCACTGACAGGAAACACAATCAGTGGTTATGAGTAGGCTGACCACACCTCCTAGTGGGAGTGAGCAGCAAACCAAGAAAGGAGCACTTGTGTAATGGAGGAGCCTGGGCCTGGGGGAGACAAGCAACAGCTTTCAAATTTGGCCAATTTTCCACTTATTGAGCGGGTCCCTTGTCTGGTACTAGGGATTCAGGGTACTAGGCACCGGACCCTGTACTCTTGGGCTCCCAAGACAAGATGCACTATGGGAGCGAGATTCTGGCAAGAGAGGAGCCACCACAGTCATACCATGGAGGATCCAAAAGGAACTCCGCAGAGAAAGACGAGAGGAACAAGGGGCCCACAGCCACAGCCATTAAATCAACACAGGATTAGCCAGTGGAACAGAAACCAACGATTTTCGACACAAAGACCCCTAAGCTCACAACCTTAAAGCAGCCTTAATACTCATCCACCATGACTCAGAGAACTGAGCGGAAGAGGGGGTGGAAAGATTGTGAGAGCCGTGGTGGGGAGATTATCCAGAGGCATGGCCAGGAGAACCTGGCTGAATACTAGGCTATCCATGGTCCCCTGTCACAAGGACTGATCGAGATGACCCATGAAGGAGGATATCTAGCAGAGTGGGGAGGGGAGGGCAGTCGGGAATTGGGGATAACAACTCATTGTTTGCCCACTAAATGTTGTAACTCATTAAGGACAATAAAAATAAAAATAAAAAGTAGGGGGCATTGCAGTATCTAACTTCAAAACAGCCTACACACACTGGAAAAAAGACAATCTTTTCAATAAATAATTCAATTTAATAAATATGTACATCTGCTTGGTGGGCCCTGACCAATCCCAACAGGCCTGCCACTGCTCTGCAGGCCTAAGGGCCATGTCTAGTCCTCAGAGGTCCACACTGGACTACTGCCACTCCGCAGGCTCACAGACACCACCTGTTTCCCACAGATCTACCTCATCATCAAAACAGGTCCACCAAGTTGAAGTGACACTAAGTCCCAACCCCCGTAGACCTGACACACTCGCCAGGCCAGTCAATGTTCTGAGGGAACACACACTCCAAGCCAAACCAAGTGAGTACCCAACCCTCTCTGTGGAGCCGAGCGCAGAATCCATGCACACTATTGAAGTGTACACATTACAAAAACATCCCCTAACCACTCCAAGTGTCAACAAAATGGGCAGATCGTAATGCAAGAAGAATATACTGGCTGAGGAATTCATGCCTAACCTGCCAAGTCCCAAGTGGGAAGCCAACAAGGAAACTGTAAAAGTGAGACAGAAGATACAAGTCCAGGACAAGATGATACTAAGCCCAGATCATACTGGAATGGATTCTACAAAAGGGTTAATGTTAGATGTGGAAAAAAAATGATAAACTATGAAAAAGTGAAAAGTCAGCACACAAGATTTGGCACCAGGCTTATTGAACCAAAAAATAAATAAATATACTAAAAAAAACAGCAAAAAGCTATTTGCTGGTGGTGAAGGAAACTACTACTTATGTATTCCTCATTAAATATGTTATTGTCATCAAAAGAACTGTGGAATATTAGGACCATAATGTGTCATGGATTATGGAAGAGAGTAATAAAAATGACATCAAAATAAAAGTACTACGTGGATAGAATGGGTGCAGTGGAAGAGGATAGTAAAAGAGGTATGAGAGAAGGTAATGGGAGATGATTATAATTAAAATATTTTTTTCAAGTCCAACTCCCTGCATGATAGTTTAAAAATTGTACACCTGACGGAGAACCAAGGAAGACAATTTAATGTTTCATCCAGATCCAGAGGTGCATCAAATTAAACAGCTCCACTTGGCAAACGGTTTTTACATGATGGATCCAAGAAAAAAACGGTGGTGATGGACAAATTCAGAAATGCTTCCCCAAAGGCGGATGTTTCTTTGAAAAGTTTTGGATCACAACCCTTGCAGAAAACATTGACGCCAAATACACAGATTCTAGGCCCAGGAAACATTGGTCTTCCAGGTTCCACATGCCAAAGGTGCCCAAAGCATGTTTCTGTGCTGTGATTAAAAGGGTCCTTTGGACTGGACAGGGAGCTGTATAATCTTTTTTGTATGTCTGTGTGCCCGTCACTCATTCTAGAGAGGAGAATGAGTGGAAGAAAGGATTGTAGCATGGATGCTTCCAGGGCAAAATATTATCTCTGGCAAATATTAAGCACTCAATAAATACTAGTTAATGGGAAGCAAGGTGTGGTGGCTCATGCCTTTAATCCCAGCACTTGGGAGGCAAAGGTAGGTGGATTGTCATGAGTTCAAGGCCACTCTGAGGCTACATAGTGAATTCCAGTTTATCCTGGGCTACAGTGAGAACCTACCTTGAAAAACCACACACACACACACACACACACACACACACACACACACACACATATATATATATATATATATATATATATATATATATATATATATATATATATATATAAGTTAATTGGTTTTGACAGTAAATCTACTGAGTGAAAAGAGTGAAAATAATTTTTCTGTGCTGGTTTGAAACATATAGCAAAGAAATCACCATGGTGATTTGGTGTTCCCATTATAAGCAATGTCTTCATGCTATGCAAACTTTGCTAGAGCAAAAATTTGTTTTTCAGAAGGAAGGAAAACAAAAACTGTGATAGATGATGATGAATTATGTCTGTAATTTTCCTATGATATTCTGCACTCACATCTTTGCCAGTAAGACTCACGATTTGTTCATCTGCAGGGGATGTTTGTATAAATGTCTGTTGTTGGTAGCTTGGACTCTTTCAGTACTGTTTCCTGTAAACAAAGAAGAGGACAAAAATATGTGTTTATTTTCATTATTTTCACTCTGAAAATTGCTAGGAAAACAAGAATGATTAGGGGCAAATGTTTCATTTGGTTGTGTTCAACAGTAGAATATTGTAGATACACTGTGCAGAACCATTTTAAAATTCACATGCTGCAGCCTCCTCTGCCTGGGAATAATTCTGAACTAGAAAATAATTCTGTGGTATATTAAATATTAATATTTTTGTTCTAGAGTGCCTGATATGTAAATCTAAAGGGAGAAATTATTTCACTGTCAGGAGAGCAGATAAAGACATTCTAACAGCTGGTTTTCTGAAGTTTTTAACATCTTAATGTGACTTTCTCCAAACAGGTATCATAAAATCAATGTTTTTGTTACAATGGTAATATGAATGTAGCAACTTATTTTCTGCATATCAAATACTATCTAAGCATTAGACCACCAGAAGCAGCCCCTCCCCTTGCAAGAGAGCTCCATCCAACTCCAGTAGTGCAGGTCACAGTTATCACTCTTCCTGGGCTCTACCCGGTTTGCTGACTCCCAACTTTATGGATATAGTGAAGTTATTGTTGCTTCATACCACAGATTTTAGGTTGTATAAGTACAAATGAAAAACAGGTTAATAATTTAAAAAGTCAAGTATGAGAACTCACCCCTGTAATCAGGGTGAGGAAGGAGGATGCTTGTGAGTCTGAAGCCAGGCAGCGCAGGATACACAGTGAATTCAACTGGAGGCTACATTGTAAATTCCTGTCTCATAAAACACAAAACAAATATTTTGGGCCAATGATTATTCTCTTCATATAGCACTTACTACCTATTTTCTTCCACTCATCTACAAAGAAAACGGACTGCTTAAATGTATGGAATGTATGCTGGACCCACTGACCCACTGGAACAGGAAATGAGGCTGTTGGCCTTGTCAGAACCAATCAAGACCAATCCAGTGACTAAATAACAGGATTAGTGATCCCCCAAAATTCAGTTTGTTACAACAGAATTCATGTTTTTCCTCAGCAGTCTTAACAATTTCTGTATTCCATGATTATAAAAAAATTGAGTTAGGTAAAATATGTCTTGATGAATCACATAGAAATATACAAGTATATATCAAAAAGTTTTTAAAATATCCATACTCAGGATGTTTCTACATTCTTCAACTTCAATATTAATATGCTGTACAATACATAACATATATCACATATTCTTTAGGGAATCACCCTATAAT
>PVHP010032633.1:0-20166 GCA_004024765.1 Zapus hudsonius | reverse complement strand
GAGAGAGAGAGAGAGAATGAATATGGGCGCACCAGGGCCTCCAAGCCACTGCAAATGAACTCCAGACACATGTGCCCTCTAGTGCATCTGGCTGTATATGGGCACTGGGGAATCGAACTCTGGTCCTTCTGCATTGCAGGCAAACGCCTTAGCCGCTAAGCCATCTCTTCAGCCCTATACTGCTACTTTTTCTTTTCTTTTTTTTTTTTTGGTTTTTCGAGGTAGGGTCTCGCTCTAGTCCAGGCTGACCTGGAATTCACTATGTAGTCTCAGGGTGGCCTTGAACTCACTGCGATCCTCCTACCTCTGCCTCCCGAGTGCTGGGATTAAAGGCGTGCGCCACCACGCCCGGCCCTCTGCTACTTTCTAACTGTATCAACTTTTAGTAATTGCAACAAATGCATGACCCCCAAAAATCATAGAATATTTACTGTATGACACTTTTAGAAAAAAATTTCTGACTCTAGTATTGTAATGCATATTTCTTTGTTCTTTCCATTAGAATGTATGCCAATTAGGTCAAGTAAATTTTTTTTCACTGTTCCATCCCTAGAACAAAAGTTGTACTGGGTATATAATAGGTGTTGTTAATGTATATTTCTGCATCAAATAAATACCTAAATGAAATGAAGGGCATGGATGTGATGTAGTAATATATTAAAGGTTTTACCACAAACTTTGAGCCTCACTGTTCTCTCCTTTTCTTTAGCCATATTAAACTGTTCATAATATGGCCATTTTGCTTTCCCATTAAAAAAAGTTCTGGGGCTGGAGAGATGGCTCAGCAGTTAAGGCACTTGCTTCCAGTGCCTAAGGCCCCGGGTTCAATTCCCCAGGTCCCATATAAGCCAGACCCACAAGGTGGTGGCCCTAGTGCTTTCTCTCTCTCTCTCTCTCTCTCTCTCTCTCTCTCTCTCTCTCGCTCTCTCGCTCTCTCGCTCTCTCTCTCGCTCTCTCTGCTTGAAAATGAATAAATAAAATAAAAAAAAGTTCTGTATCATTTTAATAACATTAATTTCTCTTGTTTTGCTTTCAGAAAACAGTTTTTGGGTTGCCCTTTGTGGTAGTTTCAATGTTTGTCTCCCATCGCCTCAGGTATTTTTTATTAAGGTTAAACTTCCTGCTGGAGGGGGCATATCACTGGGGTCCGATCTGAATTCCAGCCCAAAGGTTTGGAGAGCAGTCTGAGCTCTGGGGGGCCTACTTGTTTTCTATTTCTGCTTGCTGCTTTTTTGGTGTTTGCTGGCTGCTGGTGGCTTTTTCTTTCTGCTTGGATCTGTGAAAGGAAGCCAGCTTCTTCTACCATTGATGGAACTTCCCTAGCATCTGTAAGCTTGAAATAAATTCCTTCCTTTTTCCTGGCTGCCAATATTGCTTATTGAGAACCCTGACTAATAAGCCCTTCTTCATGAAATATTCTCAGAAAGTAAAGTTATAAAAAGTAACCTGAGGAGGCTGGAGAGATGGCTCAGCGGTGAAGGTGCCTGCCTACAATGCCTAACTACCTGGGTTAGATTCCCCAGTACCCACATAAAGCCAGATGCACAAAGTGGCACATGCATCTGGAGTTGGCTAGAGTCCCTCTGTCTTTCTCTCTTCTCTCCATCTCACTCTGCAGATAAATAAATAAAAATATTTAAAAAAATAAAAAGTAACTTGAAAGCAAGTACACACACCTCTAATCCCAGCACTAGGGAGGCAGAGGCAGAAGAACCACTGCAAATTCAAAGCCAGCCTTCTCTGCTTAGTGCTAGACAGAGGTACATAATGAGACCCTGTCTCAGAATGATAAAATAAAAAGTGATCTGAAGGGATATTTGTCATTGCCTCCCTTTTAAACAAAACCAAGGGACTGATAATGTGAACTGTTGTAAGAGCTTCCCAGAATGCAAAAATACTTTCTAGTATTTTTTCAACCAAAGGTGGAGAATATACCAAGAAGGTATACCAGTGAGAAGAAAAGTCTATATCAAACTATACCACACCACACCATTGCCAAGTTACTTTAACCAGCAGAACAAAATAATCAGTATTATGGGAGGAAGGCAGAGCCAAAATGACATAATTCCTTTAGCACTTTTTACATTGGAAGCTATTATATGTCAGTGACCTAAGGTCTGAAGGCACATTTACTCTGTCCTTACTAGTAGACGCTTTATGTAATTTAGATGCAAACCTATGTGAAGAGCTGAATCAACCTTTGATCTATGTACATTTCTCATGACGGCAGAAATGCTTGACACCTCCTTCTACCCCCTTTTCTTTAAGTGATGCTGGAGATTGAGCCTAGGGCCTGTTGCACATGTGAAGTACATGATTTACCCCTGAGCACTCCCAATCCCTTGTTCTTTTATAATCATTAACAATCTAAAGAGAAAGAGGTTTAGAGATTTTCAAATACTGGTTTGTGCTTTTTATGAGTCTAAATTTTCTGAAGATGGTATGTTGGATTAGTCCTGACAGAGCACCAGCATGGGCACTGACTGAAGAACATCACTCCAGTAAAGGAATTACACTGGAAACCATTATTTTGTGCTTATTCTGGGAAGCTCACAACAGTTCCCAAAAAGGTGGGAAATATTAATCCTACACTGTACTGTTTCCAGAGCATACTTGCCTGTAAATAGTAATGAACTCTGATCTCCAGTCTCTTATGAAAAGGAAGTGGTGAAAATTGCATTCATGATTGAATGTTGATCCTTGAGAATATATTGTTTAGAATGCTGTGAAAGTAAATGGGCACTGAATATAGAACTCCAACTCAAAACATGTTGACTGTCAAGAGGAAAGTTAGTTATGGGATCTGAGGAAAACATTTTTTTTTCATTATTATAAAAAGGGCTTTTAGCCTTTAATCCCAGCACTCGGGAGGCAGAGGTAGGAGGATTGCCTTGAGTTCAAGGCCACCCTGAGACTACATAGTGAATTCCAGGTCAGCCTGGACTAGAGCAAGACCCTACCTCAAAAAATCAAAAAAAAAAAAAAAATAAAATAAAAATAAAAAGGACTGTTAATATGATTTCAAAGAATTTGCTCAAATTCTTTTCATGTGTCAGTTCTTGAATAGTTTGAAATTTTTTCTTAGTTTCTAAATCATTAGAAATTCTAATGTTGAAGATAATATATGAGGACAAATTTATAAGTCAAAGAAAGGTTAATTATGAGATAGATTCTCTAACTAGTTGAAGATATGCATTCTCCTTCCCCCAAGTCCAACCTCCAAAAATAATTTCTTCTAATGTGCATTTATTTACTTTGAATTAATTAGAGTAGTAATCACAGTGTCCAGAGTAGATGGGAAGGAATACTTGACTCCCATTCAGATCTCTAGGGAATCTCTTAGTATTGGACTTGGGTCTACATATTTTGAAAAAGCTTTATAATTGATTGTGGTCATCTTTTTAAAAAAATATTTTATTTATTTGAGAGAGACAGAGAGAGGAGAATGGGCACACCAGGGCCTCCAGCTTCTACAAATGAACTGCATCTGGCTTTATATGGGCACTGGGGAATTGAACTCTCGTCCTTCTGCATTGCAGGCAAATGCCTTAACTGCTAAACCATCTCTTCAGCCCATCTTTTTTTTTTTTTAAGCCCTATAGAACATAGTATTAATTTTTTTTATTTTAAAAATTTTTTTATGAGTCAGGTTCTCATTCTGGCCTAGGCTGACCTGCAACTCACTCTGCAGCCCCAGGTTGGCCTCTACTCTGCAATCCTTTTACCTCAGCCTCCCAGGTGCTGGGATTAAAGGCACCATCACACCCAGCTAGCTGGTATTAAATTCTAATTCCAGAACATTTTGTGATTTGTTTTTCTTTATATGTCATGGGCCATAGTAAATAATTCCAACATTTACCCAGTTCTCTGAGTCCTCATTCATTCATTCCTCGCCTTAATTTTGCTTTCAAAATTTTAAATTTATATCAGGACTCTGAGAAATCTGTTTTATGGACTGCTTATTTTAGTTTTAGGACAGGGTCTTGCTTTGTAGTGCAGGTTGGCCTTAAACTGGAGGGAGTCTGTTTACCTTAACCTTCCAAGAACTGGTATTATAGCCCAGCAACATACTGCCCAAGGTAGACTGTTAAACAGTCTTCTTACTACAGTCTGTCATTTGCACTGCCTGCAGTCATTGTTCCTTTATTCATGGGTAGTCATGATATTCCTTTAATCAAGAGAAACTAACTCACCTTATGCTGGTACATTAGGCCTTTCAGTCTTATGGGATGCCTCTTTAGGTGGTTTTCTTCCCCATTCATGACATTGTATTTCGTCATCCCCACACTGAGTATTTCTATTCAACTGAATTTTTCACCAGTGGATGAACACCAGACCCCTGTAACTGTGCATATTTATGTTTTGATTCTTCCCCTTCCCCAACTCCCAACTTGTCAGGTAAGCTCTTAGTGTGAGACACAGTATAAATGCAATTTTCATAAAGCCTTCAAGCTTGTTGGTCAGAATTTTCTCTCCATCTGTATTCTCACAAAACTTTATTATTTGGATCTTTACAACATGATTAACATCAGTCTCTAATCTCCCAGGAATTTCACACTTTCAACATCAAACAGAAAGTGAGTTCTTCATGTTTTTGCAGCCTCTACCACAGTATATAACATACAGCAAGCACCCAAATGTTTGTTCAGTGAACGAAAACAAATACAGCTTCATTAGTCTGTAGTGACTGAAACAGTAAGACATGAGAGTGGAAAACTTGTTTGTTTTCCTTTGTGTATATCAATTCCTTACTCTTGGAGGAACTCTTGACAGAACTGACAGCAGTAAACTGGTTATCTACTCCTCTGTACCTCTGAGTTGGTCCTAAAAAAAGATGCTGCTTTAAGGAGGAAGAAAGTTCAACAGTTTAGTGCGTACTAATGGGACAGGTATATAACATATGTTGAACTTCGGATTATCACTAAGATAGGAAAAGTCTGTTAGATCATTAAATTCTGTCAAAATTCTGAACATGACTAAGTGATAAATGTAGGTGATCTTTAGTATAAGACTAAATGCTGTATGAGCCAAATTATTTTTATAACTATAGTAATTATTTTATCTGATTTTCCTCAACTCTAATTGTGTTCTAATCTCTGAAATGAAAAGGTGACAACATGAAAAAGGGAAGAAATGACATTATTAAAAAACACTTTAACCACAATTTTGTAAGAAGGTATTAAATACTTGGAATAATCCAGGTTAAACTTTATAGTATGTCATTATTATAAGTATCAGTTTTAAAGTGTAGACTAAATAGAATAATTCATATACTTGAATTGCCAAATGACATGATAAATAACAAATAAAATTAGAAGTTACATTTAATATAAAATTAAAGTTTTCAGTATTGAATTATTAAAATACAGAAATCTGTATTTTTGGTGTCTACATTTTTCATTTACCAACTATTTTGTTAATTATTAATTTCCACTTAACTTTACTTCATCTTTGAGAATGTTACAAAAGTACATCTCAAAGAGCCATTGATGGTAATAAAAATATAGTTTTCAAATGTTCTAAAATAATATTAAAACAAAATTCTTTATTATCACTACTTTCATCCCGTGTTCAAATCTTTTCACCATGATGAGTCATTCTGTCACACAATCAAGGAAAAATGTCTTATTGGTGGTGGCTTCAACTTAAAATTGCACATACATACTCAAAACGTTTTGAGCTATAGTTCTGAAATCACTCAAGGGAAATAGATTTTTATGTAATAGCTTATCATTACTATGTATGTATCTGTTTTTCTGTTTGTTAAGCATATTTCTATAATTTAGTTAATTTTATTACAATTTTCTTCACACACACAAGTTTTTTCTCTAAAAGCCAGGCCATGTAAATTACATATCCTCATGAAATCCATTGTTTGGGAAAACATTGTGTTATCTCGAAACCAAATTTTATTTAAAAATATATAAAAATTTAAAATGAACTATATTTGCATGAAAGTTTTAAGCACAATATTTGTACAAAAGAAATATATAAGATATAGTGTGCCATATTATTTCAGGAGAAATGTGTTTTAAGAGAACTCTTTATGAAAATCATTATAATTTAAAAATCAGTCCTTTTTTCTTATTTCTAACTATAATGCTAATTTTAAAGCAGCAATGTATATTAAGACATCAATATCCTAGCTTATACGTATAGACATATTGAATTCCATATTTACTTGTAAACATTTTAAAATATTTAATGACCATCATTATAGAATAACACATGTAATTTTTTTTGAATGTGACTTGGGAGCATATTCTAAATGTTATAATTCATGCTTACATTTCTTTCAGTCTGTTTTTTTTCTAAAACATTATTAGTAAATTTTGAAATGGTGGAATTGTTGACCCAGTCATACATGTATTGAGCTTGGTCTCCGAGTTAATTAAATATGAGTTAATAATATATTATAAGGAAATTATTGTCTATTACAGTTATTAGGTAGTTACTCAAATTATAGCTTGAAAGGAATGCAGAACATGGAAAACTCAGGATTAAATTATGCATTTGAACCTTGGGCCAGCTTTAACTGTAGAGACAGTTTGCTGTTAAAAGAGAAATTGTATGTCACTGAAATTAAATGCTTTTCTGGGGATGGAAGATTCCAGTTTTTAATGAAATTACTGAGTGTGGTGTAGTGAAATGATTAAAATCTGTATTCCGGGAATGTGGCAGGGGGGAAAAAAATCAATAAGTGCTTGCACAGCTTTGCTGCTCAATGTGAATTCTCAGAATGAAATAAACTACTGCAAAAATAATAATTAAAAACATATCAGCACATTAATTTATTTAGCATCGTTCTCCTGAGACATCATCTTCACTAATTTTTAGCATACATTTTACTGTGTAATGAGCAGCCTTCTTTTCAGATAGCCCTATTAGACAGGCAGCATTTTTGCCCTTCCCCCCTGCTCCAGCACTGCAATCATTGTACTTGCACTTATTATGTTACAAATGACCGAGGTAAGGCTGACATTCTCAGCGCATGCAGAAAGACCTAGTCTGCCAGCTTTTTTTCCCTTCCTAATGAAGCAGCTTTGTGAAATCTCCCCATGTGTTAATACTAATGAAGATCCTCCAGCACAATTAAAATCACAGCCAGTGGTTGAGGAGGAAACATAAAACAATAGCATCTTTTAGGATACATCGATCCATATAATATATGCATAATGTACATATAGAGTCACATTATCCTCCTATAGCTTCATTTAGACTTGCTTTACCATGAAAATTAAATTATGCCATTTATGATAATACAAACTTGGAGACTAATGTGTTTTTAAGGGGGAAAACACTATCTTAATAAATATTTTAAAAAATATCTTCATGGTTAATCAAGTGTTACCAAGGTTAAGATTTTTTCCTTAGTCCTTTTTCCAAAAGCAGTGGGGTAAATTGTGGGAGGGAACGGTGTGCACTGTACCTACTAACTTGATTGGTTGAAGGATGTGGGACTAGGGGAGTGGAAGTTGGTTGTGATTCAAGGGTTAAATAGTATACCTCATGTAGAGTTTAAAGATGAAGTTAATGGGCGACTCTTACAACCTGATCTTTAAGTGCTTAATTCCTCAATTCTTAAAATTAACTTTTTAAAAATCTCTCCGAAACTGAAAAAAATCGAGATTACGATTTATAGTTTGTAGATCTGACTTTAAAATAACTTAATATTTAAACGTGTTTCATTTATATTTCATTCTGATTCAGTGTATAAGCATTACAGCCAGTTTAATTTGCCCGTGGAAAGATACTGATTTATCTTGAGACCGTCTTACATCTTGCTTTTTGAGTCTTAATGTGTAATTCTTGGCATATTAATTTAGTTTGCAGGTTTTAACACAATTCCGAGTTCACAAACATAAAATTTAAGTGGAGATGGTTAAACATGCTCCCTGTTAATCTGTTTACATTATTTTAAAAATTTAAGTTTTCAGTTTTTTTTTTTTTTGTTATTTTCTTAAAAACAAAACAGTTAAGTTTCTTAACTTTTTTCCTGGGACGAGGAGGGGTGCAAACTCAAAGACCCAGTATTCTTGGAAGGAAGAAGCAGCCCCCTCCCTTGGCTCCTTTAGGAGCTGATAGGTCATTTATTATTGGAACTGAAATGGTATAAACAATTCTCTCTCTTTTTTCCCTTGTTAACAGCAACTTTCATTGTTAGAGAGAGGAGAGAGAGAGAAGCCTTGTTGGTTGACGTCACTTGGTTCATGAAGCCTTCGCCTAGAAGTGAGCTGCTGCACGAACCTTGAGAAGAATCCTCTCCGGCTTCCATCTGCGGCTGGATAGGAACTAATCAGAGAGAGAGAGAGAAAGAGAGAGAGACAGGCGGCAGACGGGACGGAAACCGGCGAGGGGACGGGGAGCCGAGGCTCCGGCCACCGGCCTCCTCCTCTCCACTCCTCACTTCTCGGGTAGGAATCCGAGGCGGTGATTCCAAGATCCTAACCTTCAGCCACCCGGGGAAGAGAACCCACCGCAACTCTCAGTTGGAAAGTAAAGGCGAGTTTCAGATCCTCGGAGGGTGCGGGCGGCGAGGGGAACTCCGGGAGCCGGGCGGGCGCTGCGGGGCCGCGGAGGCGCTGGCCCGGGCCGGCCGGCCGGCCGGAGAGAGAGAGAGGGAGGGAGGGAGGGAGGGCTCCGGAGTTGCGGCCGCCGGCCGGCCGGCCGGCCTCCCGGGGCTGAGCACCCTCGCCCGCCGCCCTCCGGCCCGCCGGCGTCCCTTTGTTGTGCGGCTGCCAGGCCGGGGCTTGTCGGTCCGAGCGGAGGTGCGGGGTCCCGGTGGAGGCGGGCGGTGGGGTGCGGGCTCGGAGCGCGGAACTTTATGTCTGCTCGGCCGGGACTCGGCGGGCGGACGGGCCTCGCCGCCTGCCTGCCTGCCACCTCCGGCCGCCGCCGCCGCCGCCGCCGCCGCGGTCCTTCTCCATTGTGCCGGCCGCTCGGCCCGCCTGCGGCTCGGGAGCCCTGGGCCCGCGCCCGGGCCCGCGCCCGCGCCCGCGCCCGCTCCGGGGACGCGGGACCCCCGGCGCAGCCCGCCTCCCCGGGCCCGTCTTCTCTCCGCCCCTCGGGCCTCCCCCGGCCCCCGGGCCGGTGTCTGGGTCCTCCGGGCGGGTGGGGCATCGCTCCCCCGGCCCGGCGCTCGGCTCGGGCACCGCCGCCTCCAGGCTCCCTCCCTCCCTCCCTCGCTCCCCGGCCCGCGGGGCTCGAACCCCGGGCTGGGATGCGAGGAAGGTTTGGGACCGCCGAGCTGATCTCTCCTTTCTATCCTCTGGATTTATCTTTGTGTGCTGCTTCCTCCTCAAGAGAGAAGCAGCTGCGGTCCTTGGCGGAGTTGTTGAAATTTATCCCTTTGTGTATATTACAATATCCTCCATTTTTCCCCCTGCCCTCTAAACAACAAGCGTTTCGCCATCTTGGGCAATTTTTATTCCCAAGTCTCTCTTATTTTTATTTTTGATGAAAGGAAAGCAGCCATAGACAGGCAAAAAAGTGTGTCTGCATAAGGCTCAAAGTTTAGGAAATGTTCAGGGGGCCCAGTGACGTCATGTAAACTTTATCAAGAAAATTTCCCCAAAGTGATATTTTTTAAATCAATTTTCCCCTTTTGTAGAATTGTATAATTTAGAGGCCAGCAAAATATTTGTGTGGTTTATTTCTGTGTCTTGCATTCAAAACGAACTGCAAAATCTGAACGTTTTGTTTTGTAACAGGTGGAAGACTATTTTCAAAAAATGATAGAAACTTTTGTCTTTTTAGTATTCACCTAGCTTTTTTACATATGATTTTTATTCTTTAAAGGCTTCAAATGTATTTGTGCCGGCATATTTTGCTTTTCATTTGGTCTCCTGGATTTAAAATTTGCTTAGTTAATATTTACATACACATTATTTAGATTATGTAGCTCCCTTTTTGTAATCAAATGTTCTATTTTTTGTGTATTTTATTTACCTTTTAAAAGAACTATTGAAAATATTTCCAGAGACTAGATATTTTTAAAATTTAGCAGCAAATATTAAGAGAAATGATTGGCAAAAATGTAGTTTAGTATAACAAAGTCCAAAATGATTTTAGAAGATAGTTTATAATCTCTAGCCATAAACTTTGTCAATCATCACAAAAAATAATAAAAGCTAGTGTTTTAATTTGTCTAAAATAGTTTTTTTACCCTCTAAAGTTGAGCTGATCACATGACCAAACAATGTTACACTCACTGCCAAATATATAAGAGGCTCTGTAAATTGAATGGGAAAGTGTAATTCTGTCTTCAGTAGTCATTTTCAGTCAGCATATTTACATCTTTTCTAACAAGGACATGAAACTGTCTGTCTTTAATTTGCATTCTCTTTGTTTTCTGGGTTGGGAGAAAGCATTGACTACAATTAGCTTAAAAAAAGGCTAATAGAAAAATTCTGAATGCGTTGAAAAGGTTTGTCTGTTGTGAAAACTTAAGAGTGTAAGGAGTATGTTTTAAATGTGACAGTATCGTTTGGTGTTATCTGCTTTTTATCTAGGAACTTGCTTTATATAAAGTGCTATGTAGAAATCTTGACTGAATTAAATGTCTGCCATTTATGTGAATTGTAGGTAGGTGAAAAATGTTTAAATAGTTAAAAGCACATAGAACAGATGGTTCTAAATTATACATGCAACAAAGGGCTGGAAGATTTGGCAGATTATAAATGCAAGCAACAGAGGATAAGCAGTTTAAGAAGATGGTAGTTAAGTACATTGATGTCTTACACCTATTGTAAACACTGTGCATATTGTCACTGCTTCATAGTAACTTACCACAAGGCACTTTTAAGCTCAGAAAAAAGTAAGATTTTACAAATATTTGAAATGAGTGGTACAAATGTAAAATTATTTTAAGCTATATGACCAAGAATCTTATTATTATTTCTTTTTTTTGTGTGTGGGGAAATCAGATTGTATGCTTTAAAGATAGGGAGTTATCTATGAGAAGTTAATATTGTGCTCATATAATAGTTGAAAGAGAAATAGCATTTAGATACATGTTTTAAAATCCAGATAATAGTATCTTTGTGTTTTATATTAAGCTGATATTGAAGTCTGGCAATATTTACTCTTTAAGATACTATTGAAAAAGATATTTTTATACTGCTCTGTCTTGGAAATATATTTATTACAATATTGTTGGCATTGTTTGCTAACTATGTATAAGCTGAAAGAAGGGCATAGTCTGGTGTTAATATTTGACTTTTATACAGAACACTATGATACTGACTTGGATATAGTTTACTGTACATTTTAAAAATGTAAATATTTTGTGTAGTTTTTGACTTTCTGGAAGAATCTGAGTATATTTAACATTTTTCAAAAAATAGGATATCTTAAAAGTATTCAACTTCCTAGAAATTTATATTGAGTTTATATTAACTATGCATTTAAAATGCACATAAGCTGTAATAGAAACCTTGGAATTTTAATTCTGTTGCCCTTCCTCCCATGTCTTTGTTTGCATGTTTGTTATAGAGTTGCAGTGTAAAGGAGCAGATGTTTTGCCAAACATCCTGATGTGTTGCTTTTTCTTATGGGAGTGCATAACTGTTCCTTCTGATGCATCAACTTGACAGCTGGTTGATTTCATGGAGCTGCTAAGAAGCCATTAGTGGTGTCATTGAATTGAAACAGAATAGTCACTCCCAGCTTGAACTGCAATTGTTAATGTCTTTGTTGCTACTTTTTTTGTTACTATACAAGATGTGGGATAGCACAGTTGCATGAAAGTTCAAGATTTCTGTCATATCTCCTTGAATTAGTGAAAGTATTATGTTAGAACTTGATTACTTATAGGTGTAAAGATTTCCTAAAGAAAAGGATTTTAAATTGTAGTTTCTGAGTTTTGAACTAGTCTTAGAGAACTACCAAAAGAACAAATACAAATATAGTGAAAAAAAGTAATAATGGTAATTTTGATCACTGTAAGAAATTATATAACCAGGGTTCAGTGATTTTTTTTAGTATACTTTATTTCCTGTGGAAATTAATCAAATTATCTAGTGAAGTATTTAAGAGATTTTATTACATAAAACTATATATATAATGTATATATGTAATAAAAGTCTTTAAATACTGTGTTTTATTTAATAGATATTGACTCATTCAAATTAATATTTTCTTATACTTTTGTTATGGGATATAATCAGAAAATAAATAACTATTAGAACAGCCTTTTAATTTTAATTTTCCAATGAGGCCAAAATGCTATTTAAAGATTCATTCACTTATTTACATTCTAACAGTAGCTATTTAATGATTTTTAAGTAAAATTATGTTTTTATTGTTAGTAGAGCTTTTTGTTTGTTTGTTGGTTTGGAGACAAGGCCTTGCTATGTGTCCCTCACTGGCCTCTATCACACAGTCCTCCTGCCTCATCTTCCTGGGAGCTCTGGGGTTACAGGCCTGCACTATCATGCTTAGCTTTTAAGAACTTTTACTGATAGTTTCAACTATTATACTATTGTACTTAAATGTGCCATTATCCCATTGGTGCCTGGGTTTTGTACTTTTTCTAATTATTTGTATAGTTCTGTTGGTGGAAGGACAGATGGGAAAGAGAAAGGAAAGACATTTTTTAAACTGTGTAAAAAACCTTTAGGATGATAAGATGTCAGAGTATTATTACTATGTTGAGACCTTTTTTAGTTCTAACATTTTTTCAGATTTTTAGATCTTTTAGTGTGTTAGACATTTAACAATTCTTCAAAGAGTATAAAATGTATAATACATTTTAAATAGTTTTTTTTAATGTGTACTTAAATGTGAAACTGGTCATTGGAATATATAGTTTGGTAAAGCAAATCCCATTAAAGAGAATTCCTATATAATAGTGAATTTTCTACATGTATGACATACCTTTGAATGATTCCAGAATTATGATTTTCTGAAATCATAAGTTTATGAAAGGTCTTTCCTTTTAGGTAAGTCATACATTACTGTCAACAAAGTTAGGATTTATACTCAGGTAATACGCTTTCTCAAGCCTTTTTGCATAGTGGCTATAAAATTTCTTAAAAAGAAAAATCATTCTATTACCTTAGATTAGAAATCTAAAGAAACATATTTACTCATCACATATTTGTGTCAAGATCGTCATGTAAACTAAATTATGGCAAATTGAATTATATGTTACATTTCAACAATTTTAAAAGAAGCTGAAGGTTAGTCCAGTTTGAGGTAAGAGTAGTGCCAGTAAGCACTACTGTTCAAGTAGGAATTTTCAGCATGAGTTTCTTCTTATTATAAACAAATTCCAGATGCAGGTGCCACTCTGTGCATTTGGCTTTACATAGGTACTGGGGAATTGAACTCCTGGCCTGCAGGCTTTGCAAACAAGTATGTTTAACCACTGTATTGTCTCCCCAGCCCTTTTTACCTCAGCATAAGTTTGTTAAGGGAAGATAATTCCTGAAGGAGAGTCATAACAATGTTTAAACTTTGATTCATAATTTTTTCCATTGATCTTTTTTCCGTTGACCATATCAGCTTTGAAACTACGAATACTAAGTGTAATTCTTTGCAAATATATCTATATCTATATTTGTGTATGTAAAACATTTACTAAAAGCAGGAAAATTAAATGAATTTACATGATTTTTAAACTTTTATTTTGAGTGCTGTTTGATTTGTGACAAGTCCTAATAAAGTTTGAGATGTAACATATTTAATAGCCCAGATAAGTTAGCCTAAAACTTGGAACTCACTAATATACTTTTAAAAATTAGATGTTTAACTTATAAAATGAATAGGTTTTTGTAAAAATATGAGGTTAAAATAGTTTCTGTCCTACATATTGACATTTTACTATGTAATTTTTTGAAAGTAAAACTAATGTTTTAAAATAGTTTTTATGGTTCAAAAAATTGGCAGATACTTTGGCTTTTAAATGATTTTCATTTAAATAAAAATTATTGCTTATCAAGACACATTACTAATTATGTTTGTGTATATGTGTATGTAAGAAGAAGGAGCATTTGGCTTGAAAATAATTACTACACCAGCACTTGAGCAATGTGTACACATAATTGTGTGGTTTCTTTCTATTTTTTCCTCTGCACTTTTCCACAAACATGCACTCATTAATCAGAGACCGTGCACTCCTGCTGAGGGCAGAGAGGCCATCAAATTGGCAGTCAGCTTGGTGTAAAGACCAGTGTACAGAAGCTCTTAACTCACTGAGACATAAATAAATCTAAGGTCTTTGTATGCAAACCCTGGAGGTTAATAGTGTATAATTCAGTGTCCTGTCTTTGTTTTTTTTTATGATTGATGTTCTTAAATGTTTCAGGCTTAGTACAAGTCTTCTAGTAGATCAGGTCTGACAATCTGATTGGCTGTGGTAGGAAAGCATTAGGTTGTCACAAGGACTTTGAGTATGCTGCAGAGATTGTGACTTTTTTTCCCCTGCAAGATCATTGTCATTGCTTGAGCTGTTATAGGAATATACCAATGATTGACATTCCCTGCTGTGATAATGGACCTAGTTCATGAAATGCCAGTAGTTTGGTCCTATTTGTTGGAAGCTTACTGCTATTTGTATCCTTAACAGAGCTAACATGTAGAACAAGCAAAACTACTGGGATTTCTCTGTAAAAATAGTGCTGGGATTTGGCTTTAGCATGAATTGGTTGCATATTCATAATTTAAGAACAGCTGGTTATAGCAAGCACATAGTCATTTGCAGGCTATTATAAACCATTCCACTCACACATGGAGTCTGTGCTTGGTGATTTTTTTTTTTTTATTGATCTACCTGCATTTAAAATCTGGTCACTGCTGCTTCAGAAGCTCTTCATTTTAGCTGTGTTTGCAACACATAACAGCTTCAATTTTAAATACTGTATTTAAATCAGATCCTGAATAAAATGAAGAACTTTTGAAGGAAACAAGTATAAAAAAAAGGTCATGTCTTACCTGCAATATATTTACTCTTGGCTAAAACCTAACCAACTAAGCCAACAAACCACCATTATAATTTTGAAATGTTTTATTATTTTGTCTGTAGATACATGAATTTTTTAACTTGAGAATATTGTTAATTACATTTTACTAGTTATATAGTGGAAAACAACATTAACAAGAGATCAGTATTATTTAGCCTATAAAATAATGTATACTATGTAGAAACAAGAGTTCCTTTAGGGTATAAAGTAGTATAGAGCAAGGTAGAAATGAAAACTAAAAGGAGTTTATAATTGGATTACAACAATGCCAATGCTATAAAGCTGCTCTAGCTTTTTTTTTTTTTTTTAAAGAATTCTTAATAAGTAGTATTTTTTGTTTAGGGGGTCACTTACAGTATATAAATGGTATGTGTTAGTAGCTATGATAGCTTTCTGTATGTTATCAGTAGTAAGGAGAAAGAAGAAAACCTCAGTATCCCAAAGCTTTCAATAAGCATGGGAGGAAACTATGAAATGCTGCAGTAGATATCCTTTTAGACATGACAGGGAGCTATGCTTTGATTTGTGCATGCTAGAATAAGTGAATGTGAGGGATTTATGATGATGCCTTGATATTCAGCTTTCTACACAACCTTGTATTGCGTTCACACATGTGCATGCATGTGTCTGTCCCCACGCTGGATGATGAAGTGGCTCTCAGCACTTCAAGGTTGAGATCCAATCCTAAGAGAGTGCATTTCCTCTTTCTTAGCTTCACAAGTGACTGAATATGTTGGTAATATAACAGAATATATAGCCAGGTTTAATCTAGCTGCTAGTAGGTTGTCTTTTTTTTTCCTAAATAATAAATTCAGAGGTTATTAAAGGACAAAGTGTTATATTTTAGTGTTGAGTTGCATAAGGTCATAATTTTATACCTGGTGGTTAAGTTGTCACCATTTAGGGTTACATTGTTATATTTAAATGTTCCTCAGCTCCAAGGATTGATTTGTTTATTTCTTTGTTTGCTGGAGGCAGAGTCTCACTCTAGCCCAGGCTGACCTAGACTTCTCTCTGTATTCCAGACTGGCCTTCCTCCCATGCTTATTGATCTTTCTACCTCAGCTTCTAAGTGCTGGGGATCAGGTGTGAGCCTCCACACCCAGCTAACATTTAAAAAAAACTTATTTATCTATTTGAGAGAGAGAGAGAGAGAGAGAGAGAGACAGACAGACAGACAGACAGACAGACACAGAGAGAGAATGGGCATTCCAGGGCCTCCATCCACCACAAACAAAATCAACACATGCACCCTCTTGTGCATCTGGCATTGCAGGCAAACACCTTAACCGCTAAGCCATCTCTTCAGCCCTAACATTTATATTTTATATTACTATCTTACTAACATATATTAGGAGTCATTTTATGAATTATTCTGTGCCCTTTTCCTTTTGACAATTGTCCTTCAGGTCCTCTGCTCTTTAGTGTTTCAGCAGTGAGTAAAGAAAGGAAATTAAAAGGAAGTAGCACACACCTTTAATCCCAACACCTGAGGCAGAGGTAGGAGGAGTGCCCTGAGTTTGAGGCCAGCCTGGAACTACAGAGTGTGTTCCAGGTTAGCCTGGGCTGGAGAGAGAACCTGCCTCAAAAACAAACAAACGAACAAAAACAAAGAAAAGGGAAGTGTTTTTTTTTTTTTTTTCCAGTTCTGGGGATTAAACCCAGGGTCTAAGGTAAAGTATTGAATAAGCCTAATTTTCTCTTCCTTTAGGTAAGTAGATAGAGAGTTTTTCACTAAAATGAAAGTTTTGGATTTTATCTTCTGGTGGTTGTTACACCAGGTAATTTTATTTAGAAAAGAGGAAGGATGAGTAAATGGGCTTAATTTTTTACATGTTGGTAATCTAGCAAAATCAAAAACTTTTCAAATGAATTGACTTAATATGAGCAATAGAATAGTAAGGTATTTCATATACTTTCATTGCTCCAGTAATAACAAGGAAAAGAGGGACAGAAACTTTCAGTCTTTAGATTTGTTTGAATGCTATATATAAAGATTCATTTGGAAAGATGTGGGAAAAATCTTAGGAAAGTTCAGTTCAGAATAGGAGAGAACTTTTTGTTGGAAAATTAGAAAAGGCTCTTTGGTTTAGATAGCATTGAGCTACATAAAAAAAGACAGTAAACTTTGAATAGCAGAGATATGAAGAAAGGATTCAACAAAGGATGTGTTCTCTATTGAATAAATACATTAAAGCTGTCCCATTAACTATCTGGGAATAGTTTGCAATGTATTTATTTTTTGATGTTATCTCAACCCAAATCTCTTCCACTCTAGGAATATGTCATGGGACCTTTCCTTTTCTCCAGTGCTTCAGGGTAGACTGGCTTTCTTCAAAGAAAGTGGGTTAATCAGTTTTAGGTTGTCCAGTCAGTGTTAGGCTTGTTTGTGGAGCCCAGGTTAAAAGCCACAAAACTGTCCTCTCTGGTCAGAGGTATTCAAATAGTGTGTGTGTGTGTGTGTGTGTGTGTGTGTGTGTGTATGTGTGTGTGGTGAGAGAGAGAGAGAAAGGGGAGATAGCTAGAAAGAACACTATCTTAGATTTTTCTTGTCTAATTTTATGAATGCTTTTTTCTCAAAATTTTGTGACCCCACTTTTTGAGAACATTGAACATAGAGCATAAAAGATACGATCCAAGTCACTTTTCTCCACATGGTGGAAAAAAGCTAGCTTTTCCAAGGGAGTTTGATGGTTCTAACTCAAAACATTTTTCTTCTTTTTGTCAGACTAGTTGGATAGACAATCACAGATATCCATGAGGATATCTAAAAGCAACAAAACTCACAGTCCTCAATTCCAGTAGCACCAGTACTGAATCTCACTAAAAATGGAAATAATCATAACATGAAAAAATAAAAGACAAGAATAAAAACATTCAAGCACAAATATATAAATAGGCCTTATAACAATGTTTTAGCCAGTTATTGAAGGAAGAGAACATGTAGTAACTTTGGGCAGTTAGGTGAAAGCTCTCTTACCCTTCCCCTTCCGGAAAACCTGTTAATAGATGTATTGTCCTGACTCTCAAAACAGAGGAATTGACTTGGAGAATATATAAATGTTTTTGTACTAAATATGACATGGAATGTTAAGAAAAAAATGCTAAATAGAATGTGACAAAAATTTCCCTTTAAAAAAATTTCCCTTTAAAAAAATTTCCCTTTTAAAATTTTTATTTCATTTCATTTTATTTTATTTTTGTAGCCCAGGATAGTCTCAAATATGTCATCCTTCTGAGTGCAGAAATTCACTTCTTAAAATGACTTAGGACCTTGAATTTTACTGTTTTCTCTCTCTCTCTCTTATCTCTCTCTCTCTCTTTCTTCTTTCTCTTTCTTTCTTTTTGAGGTAGAGTCTCACTCTAGCCCAGGTTGACCTGGAACTCACTCTGTAATCCCAGGATAGCCTCTATAACTGTTTTCATTTTAATTTGAGATACCTTTTGTTAAATAGATTTTTTTTGCATTTTCTTCAAAGTATTTTATTCTTGGTATCATTTAATAGGGGGCAGCTGAAGTCTAGCATGTACCAACTAAAGTTAACTATACATCCTTGTGCAAAAAAAGCATATTTCTTTCTAAATTTGGAATCTTGAGTACTTCACAGGTGAGCTAAAAATAATCCTATAGTTACCACCATGTGTAATCTTATTTTATATATATATATATTCCCCCCAAACGTTTCATTTGTTGAAAGCTTGCGCTCTAGTCCAGGCTGACCTGGAATTCACTCTGTAGTCTCAGGGTGGCCTTGAACTCACGGCGAGCCTCCTACCTCTGCCTCCCGAGTGCTGGGATTAAAGACATGCACCACCACACCCGCCTTGGTGGTGGTATTTGAGAGGTAATTGTGTAACGGGGAATCTGGGGTTCCTTGCCAACATACCAACAAATTTAGAGTACCCCTGATTCTTGTCATATAAATTTAAAGAATTAAAATTACAGACCACCAGAGGGTAAGGATTAGACAGGCTTTATTAGACTAAGAAGGAAAAACACAGGAGGTTCCCATCATAAAGGGAAAAGAGTCCATGTGGGAAAGAAGCCCCACCCCCTCACCTCAGCCAGCCTGGAGATTCAGATGTCTTGCTTTGGCTCACCAAGAGAAGAAAGGAGGAAGAGAGCTATCTTCTTAGTCCACAGATATAAAACTCTTGGTGGTATTTCCTGTTTCCCATCTCAGGTGAGCCAGAGAGCCAGCTGATAGATGGGGGCTAGGCTGGCTCAGCATGTTTAAGCTGAGCAACCACAGGTCCAGGAGTTGAATTCTAGTAAAGGAGACCTCCCACTTCAGGGAGGAGCTCAGGCTCAGGAGACTGCACACATAAGTTCTGCTCTTGCCTAAACTGTCACAGTTGGACCATAAGGATTCTAACATCAATGTGTTGATCCATTGATTTCATAGCGGAATGGATTGGTAGGAGGTGGGGTTTAGTTGGAAGAAGTAGGTCCCTGGCAGAGGAGGGGAGTTTGGCTTGAAGGGTATGCTTTGTCCCCAGCCCTTCTGCTCTCTGTGTGCTCCGCTGCCCCTGAGGTGAGCCACTTTGGTCCTTATCATGATATTTTACCTCCTCACATGTGGTCCAGAAGCCACAGAGCTAGTGATCATGGATTTAAAGTGCCTGAAACTGACCCAAAATAAGTCCTTCCTCCCTTAAGTGGTTTTCTCACATAATGTGTCACAGGGTTGAAAAGTGACTGACACACCATGTTAATAATCACCAGTTTCTCATCTTTAGTACCATCATGATATGCTGTTAGTTCCTTAACAGGCAGTCATATTTTTACTTGATCATTAAATTAATAATAAACATTAGATTCTAATTTCCTAAAATCAAGGGGCTCAAGAGTGAATTACAAGCCAGGCATGGTGGCTCATGCCTTTCATGCCTTTAATCCCAGTACTTGGGAGGCAGAGGTAGGAGGATCACCATGAGTTAGTTCAAGGCCACCCTGAGACTACATAGTGAATTCCAGGTCAACCTGGGCTAAAGCGAGACCCTATCTCGAAAAACCAAAAAAAAAAAAAAAAAAAAAAAGTAAGTGAATTATATGGCTCTGTGTACATAAAGTTTTATCTTTAGTAATTTTAACTCATGGAAATTCAGTTTGTTTCCTTTTGTCTCTCCCTCCCTTCCCTCCCTTCTTCCCTTCCCTCCCTTCTTCCCTTCCCTTCCCTTCCCTTCCCTTCCCTTCCCTTCC
>PVHP010032632.1:0-20094 GCA_004024765.1 Zapus hudsonius | reverse complement strand
ACACACACACCCGAGTGGACATGTGCACACACCTCCAAACACTCCTGTTCATCTTTATTATTACAAAGACAATCTTTTCTCTGGTTTTAAATATCATGTGTTCTGGAAAAAGAAAAAAAAGAAAAAACACCTCTTATCCTTCCTTGGCTGTCTGGCTCAGAACCTACCACAGACATTAATGTGTTCCCACAGGTGATGTTGAAGGTTGGGTGACAATGTTTGTTTTACTTTTTCCCCTTGAAATGCATTCAGTTCACTTGCCTGTGAGATGCTGTGTCTCCAGAGCTGGAGGGCAGAATTACACACTGAGAAATAACCAACAGCCCAGCGTGTCTTATTCTGTGTGGCGTGTCAGTGTGTGCATTATTCTAATGAAAATGGCACTCATGATGGCAGCCTTCTGTGAGCCTTCAAAAGTCAGAGGTAATAAAGTGATTGCCTGGATTTTAGATAGAGTCTTTAACTTGGTATGTACAGCAATATTCCAGGGCAGATAGAAAAGAAAGCTAAGTTTTCTTTTCCTTGAAGAACTCACCTTTGGTATTACCATGTTCCATCCATAGTGTCTTAAAATTTGTAAAATTGTGGCATATTTGACATGACTTAATAAAATAAAACTAGGTTAGCTCATGGACAACCTTTCCTTATTGAGGTTTTCAGGTTAATTTGTTCCTTCAAGGGGTCAAAATGGTGCCCACTGCAGCTAACTGGAGCAAACTCCGAACCTTTTGACATCACTCCTTTACATTAAATACATGAACTACTTCAATATATTAAGATTCCTGGTGCCTTTTGCCTCAATTGTCTGAAGACAACATCAGCTTCAACAGGAAATGTCTAGATGTTAGAGAAGGCCCTTCTGAAATTACTCGATTGGGATGATGACCTACTAATTGTCTGTCCTATTTGATAAACTCTCTCAGACATGCCCATTGCATCCACAGCATATCAATCCTAAGTGTTTGCTGACGTCAGCCCTCATCTGGCTGATCTCAGAATACAGTCAGAATGGAACACAACTCACATTTTTCTTCCCTATATTGTTCAATATTTGCTGTCAGCTCAGCCCTGCTTTGAATTGCTTTCTTTCTATTTCCTTGAGAATTATTTTTAATTTTTAATTAGGATGCACAATATGAGGTTTTCTGAGTATTTGCCCGTGTGTGCGTATAAGCCAGAGGAAAACCTCAGGGATCTTCCACAGGAGAGCCGGCATCTTCTTTTCGGACAAGGACTATAGTTATCCAAGGACACTTCTGTCTCTGTGTCCTCAACATAGGGGTTGCAGGCACGTGCCACCCTGCCTGTCATTTTACGTGGGCAGTGGGGATCAGAACCAGATGGAGATCAGAACCTCATGATTGTACAGTCAGCACTTGACCCACTGAGCTACTGTACTATCCCCCAGTTCACAGGCTTCCTTATGGTATTTTCATAACATTTTGTTTCAGTTAATTCCTCTTCCCCACTTCTTTTCCATCTGCTACCCCCTCTTGTTCCCTTTCCTCTCAGTATTTCCTTTTATACTTTTATGTCCTATTACCTTTTTAAAAATATATATTTATTGTCCATAATGAGTTACATTATTTAGTGGACAAAAAATGAGTTGTTATCTCTAATTCCCCAATGACCCCCTCCCCATCCACAATCAGCTGGATAGCCTCCTCCATGGGTTGTCTGAATCAGTCCTTATGGCAGGGGAACATGGATAGCCTAGTACTCAGCCTGGTTCTCCTGGCCCAAGTGTGTTGTTACTGAGGGGTGCCATGCCTCTGATATACTACCCCACCACAACTCTCACAATCTTTCCGACCCCTCTTCTGCTCAGTTTCCTGAGTCGTGGTGGGTGAGTATTTAGGCTACATTAATGTGAGCTTAGCGGTCTTTGTGTTTATAATCATTGGTTTATGACACCCTGGCTTATCCTGTTTTGATTGAATGGCTGTGGCTATGGGTCTCTTGTTTGTCCCATCATTCTCTGTGGGATTCCATATGGATCCTCCATGATATGACTGTGGTGGCTCATCTCTTGCCAGGATCTCAGCTATCTGCCTACAGTTGGATGGTAGGATTAGATGGGCCACAGCTCTCTTGCTGCATCCTGAAAAATACAAACACATTCTCCATTGGAGAGAGAGATCAGTCTAGGTTAACAAATATACACAATTCTGGATTACCTAGATTCTATTTTTAGTAGCCTCCCCATCAATAGATCCCATAGTGCATCTTTTCTTGGGAGCCCAAAGAGTATGGGATCTGGTGCCTATCACCCTGCATCCCAAGTTCCAGGCAAGGGCTCCCCCTCACTAAGTGGAATATTTGGCCAAATTTAAAAGCTGTTGATTGTCTCCCCCAGGCCTAGGCTCCTCCATTGCACAAGTGCTCCTTTCTTGGTTCAATGTTCTTTCCCAGTAGGAGGTGGGGTCAGCCTACTCATGGCCGCAGACTGTGTTTCATGCCAGTGGTCTCTGTTTACTCCAGCTGTCGTTGATCAGCTTCCCCTGGCAGCTTGTGCCGTGCCTTCCAGCACTGTACTAACTGGCATCTGGGTTCTGGTTACTGTTCCGGACCTTGAAGGGTCTCTCGATGCTGATGGATGGCATTCTGTGGTTTCTTCAGCAACAGGATTTTGCCTCAGGCCTGGGGGGGGCATTCAAGGGCTTTGACAGAATCCTGTCTAGTTTTTGGAACCTCATGGGTCACTTTGGTCAACAGCTCAGTGATGGAAGGAACCAATGACTGGGACCAGGGGTTGTCAGACTGATCAATTATTCATAGGCTTAGACTCTCTCTCCCCTACTACTCATGGCCCCTCTTCCCAGTAGACGCCCACTACTTGCTCAATAGGTTACAGTATGCTCGTGAGGATTTTATGTTTTTGAAACTAATTTGGTTTAGCCCCTATTACCTTCTTGACTCATTTTTTTCTTTTCTCATGGTCCCCTTTCTCAATTAGTGACCTCTACCTACACCTATTCCCACACCAAAGCACATATACAAAAATTAGATTCTAGGATGTGTATATGAGCAAAAACATGGCGTATTTTGTTGATTTAATAAAAGGAAAGTCCTGAAGTCTTCACAGGGCTCCCGGGCTGCTCAGGCCGGGCAGGAGAGAGCCCGGGGAGAGGGGGGGCAGACTGAGCCTCTGGACTCTCTGTTTGTCCCACGCTTCCTCTGGTCCTGGCTGGCTGCTGGGGCTGGCTGCTGGGTTGCCGAGTAGGGACAGAGCAGGCATTCTCCCAAGTGGCAGCAGCAATGGCAGCAGCAGCTGCTGTAGTGGGCAGACCCAGACATCTGTGGAGGCATGCCTGTGGGCCAGAGAACCTGTGGGAGTGTTACAGCTCTTGGAAGCATGGCTTCCTGTGTGTTCAGCTCATGGAGACACTATCCTCTTGGGGACACACAGTTCCCCATGTGTTACAGCGCAGTAACGGCAGTGACCCGGGGAAGTGTGTGGAAAGTATTCCCATTTATTGTAGCTACACCATTGGTTCAATAGAGAAGCAGGAGGAGGGAGGGGAAGAAATGGGAAAGCGAGATTGGCAGTGATCAGCAACCTGTGAATACCTGCTTTGCATGTAGCTGTGAGCCTAGGCACATGTCAGATGGTGGGGGCAGAGGAACTGGCACCTTCCAGGCACAGCTGGGGTGCGAACCTGGATTCATGTGGCTTGCTTAGGGAGCCTAGAGTGTAAGGGTTAAGGATGGAGCTGGCAAAACACCTACTGGTTTAGCGGGGTTTCAAACCTGTTCAAACATCATTAACCCTTTGTCCTCTGTGTCCCATTTAGCAACAGTATTTATCTTCAGAGCCTAGGTTACCAGGCTAAATGTAATATTTTCTAGCTTGACCCATTTTCTTGCAAATTTCATTTTTCATTCTGGCTGAATAAACTTCTATTGTGTGAATGCACTTTATTTTCCTTATCCATCTCTGATGGACATCTGGGTGAAATCTATTTCCTTTTAATTCTGCCAGATCAACTATGGATAACCAATGCTTGAGGTTAGGTTTGTTTCCATCACGTATATTCTTCATGAAGTTCCCAGTTGATCTGCGATTCCTCCAAACAGGACAGAGATCACCTCTAGGACTCCTAAAGGTCTTTGCATATCATCAATGGTTCCAGAAGCCCCCAGCACCAAAGACCCTTGATATTTTGGGAAATCAATTCAGTTTTGTTATTTTTCTAATTCTCACTGTAGCATACAGATAATTTTGCCACCATTTTTTAAACTGCTGAGATCATATTTTTCTGCCAAGTCCTACTTTTTCCGTGAAATCTAGTAACCAGAATGAGACAGAAGCCTGGATAGTGGCCTCTAATTTAATAGTTCCAGGAAAATGCTACCTCTTCATTTAAACTCTACTCACAAATCCATATTTCTCCTCTCTCTTTTCTCCTGTTTGACAAGAATGGCACTTTTCGAACTCCGGCAGCAGCAAGCCAAACCTCCTAAAGGAAATTATAGTGAGAATGGGAGGAGAAGTGTGACAGTTATCAGGACTCAATGTGACAAGAGCATCCATCATGTCGGCATTTAGGCTTAAGGTCCAGGGAGAGGGACAAGAAGCAATAAACCTGATCGAAGCATGGTGGTTTGCATGATGCCTCAGTAAACATGGTGGCTGTTAAACTCTTGTTGGAACTGTGGACATGAGGTCTGACTCGGTTACAGCTGTGGTTGTCATCACTTCCTCCAGGGACCCCAGGGACATGCCGTACTTTGCTTCAATCAGCAACTCTTTTGGGTTCTTCTATATTTTGGCTACTTTAATTTTTTTTCATTTAATAAGAACTTCTCATAAATGTCCTTGACAAGATGGGTGATCATCACCTATTTATGGAGATAACACAATTAAAACTCTTTTAATATCTTTTTGATTTTTAATTGTGATTAAACTACTTCACAATCAAATTTTCCTCACCAGCCATTTCTATTTGTTAAGTTTGATAGTGTTAAGTGAATTTGTATTATGATTTAACACATTTCCAAAATTTTTACATTTTACAAAGCAGAAACTCCTCTCCCATTGGGCATCAAATCCCCACTTCCTTCTCAGGCCCTAGTTACCTCCCGTATGTTTTATTACTGCTTCATTTGACTATTTTAGAGTCTTCATGTAAGTGGGATTATACAGTGTTGATCTTTTGGCAGCTAGTTGATTTCAGTTCCTATAATGTTCTCAAAGTTCATCTATGCTTCCGTGTGCTGGAGGATTTCTTTCCCTTTTCATTAAATAATATTCCATTATATTTATGTGTCATAGTTTATCTATTTAATCGCCATGTGGGCTGCTTCCACCTCCTGGCTAGTATGAATATGCCTGTGATGAGCACAGTTTTCTTATTTTCACAATTTTGTTTCAAACGCTCAGAGAAAATATGACATGAGCCCGAGAAGTTGTTAGCCTATTCATGTAATATTATCTGCAAAAATAACATGAGAACTTTCCCAGAAAGGCTCTGAAAGTGAAAGTAGATAGGACAAAAAGTGAAATTCAAAAGTGTCCTTTGCCTAATTAGGTATCAAAGAATAGTGGCTCTGGAGGAAGAAAATGGTCCTCCTGCTGCATCTTCTGAGAGGTGTCTGAGCGCCTATTGCCCCCCCCCAGGTGACAGGAGCAGTATAGTTCTAGGAGATAAATGGTGGGCACCGCTCTTTTGATCCCTTCTTTCCACCTGGAGACCACCACTTTATTCCCAAATGATCTTGGTGCTTCTGTTCGAAGCACCCATCCCTTTAAACAGCTCTGCCAACACACAAAACCTCTGCAGTACATCTGCCTACAGAGTAAAATTGACTAGTTTTATTCAGCAAGAGAGGTCTGGACTCCATGCCACACAATTTGCCTTTGTTTCGGTTTTGCTTTCGAGATTCTTCCATTCCTGGAGGCAGGATGAGCCAGATTTATGAGCTATTCCGTTGGAATTTCATCCTTAGCCTGTCAACCTCCTGGCTACTTGATCTTGAGCCAGCTACTTCTTGGAGCCCAGTTCTTTCATGTAAAGAAGAAGTGGTATTAATCTGCTTGAGTTGTAAAGATTAAATAAAATTAAACAGGGTACTATTTGTGAAAACATTCACATTTCAGAAATTGACAAAAATATTTCCCTTCTGAATCTTATCACTTAATCATGCTTCATCCCTATCCAGTAATCCGATGATTACTAAATTCCCTCATTTTGTGAATTTGTTGATATCTTCCTCTTATCATGTAAAACACTCATTTCTTTTCTACTTATTCAGATCTTACATATTCCCTAAGACCCTGAGCAAGTGGTAATCACTACATAGAAACTTTCTGAAAAACTCTTTATGAAGGCATTGTAGAAAGAAATGATCTTATAACTCCTCTGAGAATTAACCTTCTTAGCATCAAAGCCCTGATATCTCTCCATTTCTCTGCAAGTTAATGTAACATTGCTTCAATCTCTTCAATCTGTTAAATAGAACTGCTTAAAAATTAGCTTCTGAAATCAAGGTCAGACTTACCTAATTTCTCCCCAATGTGTGTCTGACTGTTTTCTTTGTTGAGCCAGGGGACTATTTGGGGGCATTGTGGGTAGAGAAGGAAAAGACACAGGGCAGTTATTGATTCCTGCATCTTCTATGCCTGTTGAAATTAAGCTGCTGAGATGGATGTGACCTAAAGGCTTTGACACCATGAGTTATCTGCAGTGGTTTTTCTGTATTTAGGAAAGCTATTACATTTAAACCGAGACCCAAGGAATCAAGTGAAAACCAGTGTGTCTCTGCGGGATGCCTTTTGAATTCTCCCTGCATCCCTCTCCCCTGTCCCAGGGCAGCCTCTCAAGCAGGCTTGACCCTGATGGGCTTTTACTTAAGGCCATTACAGCAGGGGCAATGATTATAATGCCTGATTGAAGCTCGCTCTGAGAACCCAGTGTTCAGATCTAATTATGAAGTTATTTGATCTTGACTGAGGGAATCACAGCATTCATGTGACTAGCGTCTACTGAGAACCAGAAATTACCTCTAGTTTGTTATATGTAATGACTGGAAGTCCTTCGATGTCTAACCCCAAGCTTTTGACAGTTTTTAAATTTCTCTTACAGGGGAAGAATCACAACCAAATTCCTTGATTCAGATTGACACATTATTTTCTGTTTTTTTTTCTAACTTTATTATTTTTATAAAACATATTCTCTATATAAGATCAGCACAATTCCCTCTTAATAGATCTTTATTTAGTAGATGCAGGATAAAGACATTGATTTGCTTATTTTCCTGTTCCTTCTCTGCAAACTTTCTGCATGGCCGCTGGCTGTGTTTACCAATCATAAGGTGGAGAGTTGGGTTCTCTGGGAAGCGAGAAGAAGTCCAATAAGGGAATGGGAGGAGGAGCAGAGAAGGCCTCTGCTCGTGGGCCAATTGTGGCTACCGAAAGGAGGATGAGGAGGGATAGCAGCCATTAGGAAGGGCCTCAGAGTTTAACAAGACCACCAGCCAAATTACTAATCATTGGGTTACTAGATAAGGATGAAACAAGACTAAGTACTGCAGAGGAGTATTAACCCTAGCCTGCTAAAGCTGAGCTGAAGCCACCACTAGTTTCCTCTCCCCTTCACTAAATCTCTAAAGCCCTCTTACCCTCATTTTGCTGGCATCAGTGTCTCCTTTGCTGACACGAGGGACCTGAGCCTGAAGTAACTGACACCTCCTCATGCTTGACTCACTGCTTTTATTTACTTTAGAGTAGCCATCGAGGAAGAATACCAGGGATATGAAAATAGAATCAACCACTGTCCTTGCTTCTTGACCATGTGGTAACCCTTCTCCTTGACAGGGCCATAGGATTCTGAAAGTAAGGGATCTACTTAGTGAGAGATAGTTCTTGAATACAAGGGATGACATATTCCTAGCACCATCTGTGGACTGCAGTTGAGTAACACTCTTTCTGACACCTTTTAAGTGGTCATCTTAACTCCATTGTGTCCAGAATCGATTGATGAGAACAGGGTGTGGGAATGGGAGGCTCAGAATTCCTAGGTGGGAAGTTGGATCAGTTTTGCATCCAACCTAGGTTCTTATACTCTGGTATTTTAGGTTCTTATAGTCTGGTCTTTTTCTCGTTGTAGACACAAAGCCACAAAGGACTCACTTAATGTGTCTTTGGCATTGGGGAAGACACTCCTTGTAGCTGTGTCTCTGAGTGGTCACTTCAGTACTGTCTCCAACAGGCCACCTCAATGTTTCATTAATTCATCTGTTTCTAAGCCAGAGAGCTTTTCTGAGGTTCCAGGGACAATCAATCCAGTGTGTGAATCACTCCAAGTTCCAAATACAGCAGTATCAATTACAAAGGTGGAGACTGGAGAAATAACCTCAGCGTCAAGTCATGGTCTCAACTAATAAATGATGACTGAGGCTTTGGTAAGGACTTCATCTGTGACATGGCTCATATCTGAATATCCTCTTAGAGAAACACAGCAATATTTGAAGGAATCTAGAAATCCCCAATGTTTTGAAAGTCAGGATATCGTATCCATTGAGAAACTGTGTCCAGTAGCCCTAAAAAGTCCATGGATTCATATTATCTCATTGTAATTTTTGGAAGAAATGGGAGCAGAGCCCATTGTGGAAAGCATAGAGGAATTATTACAATTTATACACACTGATGTTGCAGGATTTTTTTTTTTTTGGGGGGGGAGGAGCTTGACAGTTCTGGCCCTAAACTGAATTGGTTCTGGGAAGCAGTCAGGTATTGCTTAGCTGGGTATGTCTTAATTCCTCCTCAGTTTTAAATGACACTTTTTTAAGGACTTTTTTTTGCTGGATATAGAATTCTTGATTGACAATTCCCCACCTCCCCTGCCCCAGCACTTGAAATACATCATCTCACCATATTCCGCCAACATGATTCCTGATGAGAAAGCAGAGAATAGTCTAAGGCAGGTCCATTTGGTGTTACAGTTGCTTCTCTCTTATGAGTCAAGGTTCTTTGTTTTGTTACATTCTGATTACATCTAGTGCATATTTGTTTGAGTTCATATAATTTTGTAGTTTATTACGTTTCTTCACCATTTAGAATTTTTTTGTCAAAGATTTTTTTTTTCTAATATAGGTCCTGGCCTCTCTCAGTTAGGTCTCATTCTTGGACACACATTATGTGTGTATTAATATGCTGATCTTAGCCCATAGATCAAGGTCCGGTTTATTTTGCTCATAATTTTTTTGTTTTGTTCCATAATCCAGAAACCCACCGGTCTTTCTTTAAATTGGTCCTCCCTCTCTGTCACTCTCTCCCTTCCTCTTCTTCCTCCTCCTCTTCTTCCTCCTCTTCCTTCTACTTCTGTTTTTCTTTCTCTATCTTTCATGGTGTTGAAAATTGAACAGGGTCTTGTGCTTGCCACACAGGTGTTTTACCTGCAATGCTGAGATACAGCCCAGCCCTCGATGATTTCCGAGTCATGAAATCCAGCAGATACCTCCTCCTTGATCAGTGTCTTAGCAAAATTATATACTCTGACCATTTCTTTCTTTTAAGAACAACTCTGCCCCTTGGCTTTTTGATTCAAATTTTCCTAAAATGTGTCTCTTCTGGCTCTTTCTCAAGATGGGTTTTCAGGGTCATCTTCTGTTAGACCAATGGGTGCTGGTGTTCCTCAGTGTTCATTCTTACACTCTCTTCTGCTAAGTTAAGTGATAGCATGACATTCAGGCCTGGCATAACCATCTTTATAGGATAACTTTTATATTTATATTTCCAGAAGTGACATATTGTATTAGTCAGGGTTCTCTAGAAGAAACGGGGTTGATAGAATGGATTATAATAAAAGGGAATTTATTGGGATAGTTTACGAGACTGCAAAAATAGCAGTCTGCAGGCCCACAGGTGAAGAAACCAGTAGCTGTTCAGTCCACATGGCTGGAGGCCTCAGCAGTCCCAATCAAGCCCAGAAGGCCTGATGGCTCCCTGGGGAGTGGCTGCTCTTCAGTCCATGATGTGAGGCAGAGGAAACTGGGTTCCGATATCCAGGAAGGGTAGGAGAGCAGGATGTGAGTGCAAGTCACAAACAAGCACCAGCAGCCAGGGGAGGGAGGAAGAGGGTTTCCTTCCTTCCTCTCAAGCTTCCTTATATTTAGTCCCCTTGGAAGGCCCACCCACTGGGGGGAAGGGCTCACTCTGGAGAAGGGAACTCCTTCCTTCTCCAAAATCCCAAAAGGATTTTGTCAATCCTTCCTGCATGCAAACTCAGACACCTGCCCAAGTTTACTATGGATTATTACATAGATCAAGTTGACAAATAAACTTTACCATCACACATATCTTTTGAACTTTATGGCCCTATGTTCAATGATTTTTTTCTATGTCTTTCATTGGTTACTTAAGACTTCCCATATCCCACATCAAATTTGGGATCTTTCTTGTCTCTTTTCCCCGGGTTTATATCTAAATTAAAAAATATGTCACCATTTATTTTAATACCCAAATTTAGTATTTCCTTTTCTCTCCCATTTCCATATTCAGTATCCCAACATAACCCAATGAATTAGTCTACTAATTATCTCTGTCTTTTTACTCTCTGTAACCATCCTAGTGCAAAGCATGAATATTTCTCTTTTAAGGTCTTTTATGAATGACTAATGTGTCTTCAGTATTCATTCATGCTTATTTTTAATCCACTCACTAAAATGCAAGGTAGAATGGTATTTATACGTTTGAAATCTGATCTTAACACTCTGCAAACTAGCTTTGGGTCTCCTATGAAGTATTTACACAACAATAAATAATTCTATCTTACATTCAACTCATTTTTACACACATTTTTTGTGTTCTAATTTAAGAAACTAATACAACATGGCATTTTTTTTGAAACAGAGCCCAGCTGTGGCTGACAAATGTTTCCTCATTGTTATATTTTGATAATGCCTTGGAAATTAGAAAGTATTTGATAGTTTTGGGAGGAGTAAGGAGAAAAGACATGGTAGTATTTGAAGAGCTAATGACTGAGTGTGATGGTTAGGTTTTGTTGTCAACATGATGTTTTAAATTATCTTGGGTGGGTCTCTGAGGATGTTTACAGGAAGGCAGCCTCTCAGCAAGGGGCAGGATGTAAAGAATCTCAAAGAAGCTGGAAGTAAACATCCTTTCCTGTGTGGGCCATGCAGGAAGGAAATTCCAGAGACTCGGGAAGCCATTAAGTGTGGGGAAGGGTTGCAAGACCCTACCCTAAGTCTATATAAAGGGGAAGAAATTCTCTCCTTGGCCCTCCTGCCTGCTCCCTGTTCTGTGTATGTGGTGTTGGTGATGAGTTTTTCTCTCTGCTCAGACCTGTGAAAGAGGGCCAACCTCTTTCGCTGTTATGAAACTTCCCCTCAATCTGTAGTTTCAATAAATACTTTCCTCCCATAAACTGTGCCTGGTTTGAAGATTCATCCCAGTGATGTGTGGCTGACTGCAACACTGAGCATATTAGCAAATATGCAGACTAAACTTATTTTAACCTATCATATCACCTCTGATTATTCTTCTACAAGGTCAAGGTGTGGCAATGTGTCAAAGAGACTAACATTTGAATGTAGAGTTTATTTTGCTTACCACAGTGGTAGATTGCATTGATGCCTTCCATTTGTTACGAGTGAACCTTTGCCATGAAACCCTGCAGTGCCTTCGCACTATTGGCACCACACATTTCCCTGCCTCATTGGCATGATCTTGCACACATGACCTGTCCTTTCTGCTGAAATGTGACACAAACCAATAGGTCAAATATCCTGCTGTTATCTTGCTTTGATCTTTTCTCATGCTTTTATCATTTGTCTTGAGAATAATCTACTCTAGGTTTCTACTTACCCTACTAACCTAGAGCTCACAAACAAGTTCAGCTGACCCACAGCCTAAACCTGGCCCTCGTAAACTACCCACTGATGTATCTGTCTGTTCTGTGCCAGTACCATGCAGTTTTTATTATTATGGCTTTGTAGTACATTTTGAAATCAGGTATGGTGATCCCTCCAGAAATATTTCTATTGCTTAGAATAGTTTTGGATATTTAGGGCCTTCTGTGGTTCCATATGACTCTTGTGATCATTTTTTTTCTAACTCTGTGAAGAATCCTGGGACCCAGAAAAAGTTGCAGAGGAAGAAGCAACAAAAGTATTGCTCCCCCCACTAGCTTGACAACCAGCTTTGGGGAACCGGAGACAGACCCACCAAGACTCTGGGAACATTGTAGAAGAGGGGGTGGGAAGATTCTAAGAGCTGTAGGGAGGGGATGTAGAAATTTCCTGAAGCATAGCACCTCCCCCACACAGAGATTGACTGAGGACCTAATTAGACCACACTGAATACAAAAAACCCCACTGAGGAGGACCCTCAGGAAATGGTTTCAGGGAAAGGGGATATAATAACATAACCTTAAAAAACTAAATAATATTAATTATAATAAATAAAAAAAACAAATAGAACTTCCCAGAGATAGGAAATTTTTTATTTCCTTTTGATGAAAATTCTGCTTCAGATATGAATTAGGATGATAATTACATGTAAATTTCTTATCGTTTTAGTTCCCAGTGTGCCTGAGCAAGTTGGAGCTCTTATTTTGGCATGAAATATTGACTTATTTTTTAAGGTCTGATAAGGTCTCACCCTGTAATTAATTAGCATCCCTGTGAAACTCTGATGCTAGGTGGGAAAATCATATTGCAAATTTCTTTTCTGTTTGTGCTATTTGGCGAGAAAATAACTGTCTCCTCAGATCTGATGTGTAATTACTTCTCAAGCTCTGTTTTACCTGTTGGAGATCCACAGGCGCATTCGAGATTGATTCTCTGAGTGAAAACGCAGTGGAGAGATGAGTGTGTTTGTGTGTGTGTATGTGTGTGTCTGTGTGTATGTGTGTATATGTGTGTGTCTGTGTGTATGTGTGTGTATATATGTGTGTCTGTGTGTGTAATGTGTATTTGTGTGTGTGATATTGTTAGAATCTGTTGTAGCCTTAATAATATTAGAGTATTGACTTTAATGTTGGAATCTGTTTTATTTCAAGCCCAGCCATGACAGAATAAATAGCTGCTGCATGAAACAGCCCACAAGTCCCCCCTTGGCCCTCTCCCCAGAATGTAAAGGGAACTCTATTCTGATAAAAGTGGGGCAAAAGTCTTGGGCTGTCACATCTAAAAACCAGATGTTTGCCTAGATATTAGGCTCCCGGAATGTATACGTGACCACCAGGATGTAGGCAGAAGGTCTCAGGCTAAAAATATGCATCAGACAGGTAATAAGTAACTAGCCAGGATGTATAGGCTTATGGCTCAAAGTTCACAGGTGAAGCAATTGTGAACCAATCATTTTAGAGCACACTAACCCCTATGCACTGGCCAATCACTTGGGCAGAATGTTTTCCCACCACTAGCTGTACAAATCATTTCAAAAGAATATTTTATGATTTTCCCATGGTGTGCTGTGATTCGCTATGATAGAAGCCTGCTGATTCAAACTGTATTTAAGCTGGAAGAAATGGGCAGCTGGGGTCCTTGTTGAAACTCGCTATGCGGGCAGATACACAGACCCCAGCTAGCTGGAAATAGACCTTGCTGTGTGACTTGCATTATCGTGTGTGTCCTCTGTCCTTTGAGGGGTGGTCGACCTCAGACCACAACAATATATATGTGCCTCAGTGTACATCATGTGCAGGTGGAGGTCAGAACAACTCCAGCAGTTGGTCTTTCTCTTCCACCTTGTTTGAGGCACTGCTGCATTTACCAATCTAGCTGACTGGTGAGTTTCCCAAAGTTCTCCTGTCTCTGCCTCCCTTCTTGTCATAGGTAGAATTACCAATGCCCACCATGGTGTCCAGCTTTTTCATAGGATCCATAGACACAAACTCAGGTACTGTCACTTGCATGACAAGCACTTTAGCTACTGACTTCCCAATCCAAGAGATGAGCATTTTAAAGTTACTTCACTATTAAGAAAAATATGATGTAGATGAATATATCTACTTTGTTACAAACAGGCTTTGTTATCAAATTAGTTTCTTTTTTCTTAAAATATTAGTTTATTCTATCTTGTATCAACTTTTCATATTGACAAGCATTTATTAAAAAGCATATGCAAAAAGAGCCTTCACATGATACACTAAGACTAAGTAGCAATTGTCTTCATGCTACAAGATGGTGGTTAGAACTGTGTGAATATGGAACGACTGTTGAAAGATTACAGTTATTAAATTAAAAAATTATTTATTTGAGAGAGTGAGAACAAGGCAGAGAGAGATGAGAGAGTGAGAGAGAGAGAAAGAAAGAGAGAGAATGGGTGCATCAGGGCCTCCAGCCACTGCAAGCAAACTCCAGACACATTTGCCACCTTGTGCATCTGGCTTTACATGGGTGCTGGGGAATCGAACTCAGGTCCTTCTGCTTTGCAGCCAAATACCTTAACCATTAAGTCATCTCTCTCCCCACCCCATGCTTTTTAAAAAATTTTTCCAGGTAGGGTCTTGTTCTAGCTCAGGCTGACCTGGAATTCACTATGTAGTCTCACGGTGTCCTTGAACTCATAAGCGATCCTCCTACCTCTGCTTCACAAGTGCTGGCATTGAAAGCATGTGCTACCACACCCAGCAAGGAATATATTTAATATACTTATGTGTGGAGTTTCTAATTTTGTATCATATGAATATACTACTTCTTTTAAAATTGACATATTTAGTGTAAAGTAGTAGCCCAAGTGAACTCTGTAACCACTGCCAGAATTACATAATATCTTGTGAGAAGTGTAATAGTCTCGTGATGGTATTACCTGGAGTAATAATGTTGAGGTGAGATGAACTCTTGGCCTCAGTCACAGCTGATGGATGTCTGTATTGGTTTTGCTCTTCACAGCTTTAGCTTCACTTAGGTGATGATGACACAATTGATGTTTCAGTTCTATGCTATTATTACTGAAAATTAGCAGAAAATAGAGGATTCATAGACAATTTCATTGACAAGACACTAACTTGTTACTATTTTTAAAAGTGAGAAAGGCAGATAGAAATCCCATTGAAACTATATTAGGTGAAATACCTTACAACATTGTTGAGCAGCTTATTTCCTGGTGGCTACAGGTCATCTAGGTTTATATAATTTAATTGCTTAACCATCTTCAAAAGCAATCTTTGAGAAAGTCTAGTTTCAGAAATTATCCTAAAAATGGAAATCTGAGGGCTCAATGAGAAAAATACATTTTAATTCAGTCTCCAGTGCTGAGCATTTGAAGTCAGTTTTGAACAATCAGCCTTATTTACATGAGGGCTAGTGGAGGTGATTAAGAGATGGTTTTCTCTCGCAGAGAAATGGTGAGAATTGATTAGGTCATGTATAAATAGTGCTCTATGCGCTAACTGCCGTTATGAGCTGGAGTTATAAGAACAGCCCGTATATGTACTCTACTGCCTCTGGCATGCTACCCTTCATTTCTTTGGGTCTTAAGAACCTCTCTCCCTCGTCCCTGTCCAATTAATTTTGTTATTACATTAGAAATCTGTTGGCATAAAATTTATTTTTTAATAACTTAGTAGATTAACTTACAAAATGAGAGTATATTATTTTTCCTGTTGAATAGGCAGAAAATGAGGTCAGCAGCCAAAGTCTTAGCTGACTTGGTTCTGTGCCCTATGAACCCATGAGGCTCTGTTATCAAACGAGGGATTCTAGTCATGCCCACTGCTCTGGGGTTCTGTGCGCTTGAACCCATGAGGCTGTCTTATCAAATGGAAGATCAATGACTTCTCTGAAGAAGCATGAGGGCGCACACAGTGACTTTCTTGGTGAGAGGTATGGATGGAGCTGAACTGGCAGAGTAGCTCAAAGGTCTGAATTACTTTTCCATTGCATTGGCCTTTTTTTCCTCGGGCACTCAATTACTTAAATTACAGAGTTAGCAGTGACTTTTCCATTTTCCAAAGCTAATTGAATGTAGTCTTATGAGATGCAAGAGCTGAGATGCTCTAGGGGAGTCTCTCCAATTCCACTGAGACTTCATAATCAACGTGTTCAGACATAGCCTCAGTGCATTCTCCAGGGAGGCAGTTGAGGAGAAGGGATTCCAGGAGGCAGACTTACTCTCCTTGAAGTTTCTGCTTTTGATCAGTGTTAAACCAGGGCTACAAGTTCACTCCAGGAGTCCAGGATGACACCTAGGAATTAGGAATGACTTTTAGAAACAGGATGATTTATTAAGAAAAAGACACTCCTGAGAATGGGAGTGGGCTTTTGAGCTAAAAACAAAATCAAAACAAAACAAAACAAAATACACCCCCCGAAGCCCTAGGCCATGAAACTCAGGTGATTCACATGGTACCAACCTCTCTCATGTTTGTATATCATGGGCTTTTCCTACACGTGGTCAAGTGTTACCTGTAGCAGCTCTGGAAGGCTACTGTCTTCCCATTGCTGTGATTCCCGTGCACGTGCTGCTCTTGATGTAATCCTCTCCAAGGTTCTCTTATCTTGCACAGCAGTTGGCTCTACTTGGAGTAAACATGCTGAGGCAGAAGGACTTTGCTTCTTGTTTGTGTCAAGAATTACCACTGGACTAAGCCCAGGCATAGATAAGTAAATCACCACTGTCAAAGTAGGTCAGAAACAAAGGGGCAGAGGGATATATCAAACTAATTCGGAAAGACTGGGCCCATGAACTTGTCACACACTTCAGACTAATGGAGAATGCAAGATCTTCACCTGGAGCACATGCAGGAGGGACGACTAAGCTGGGGTGCACTGGCTCCTACAGATCTGTCATCTGGCCATCTAGTGTACATGTGTTAAAAGACCCCTAATTGTCCTCCACAGCTTGAGTGACTGTTGATCTAGGCATGTCTGGTCTTGGACATCCCATCAATGTGCCTTGAACAACTCGGCTCTGTGGCCTCCAAGAGCTGTCCAGCTGGCTTCCTTGAAGTGATTGAGTTTCCATCTGCATCAGCTCTCTGAGTCTGGGGCATCCTGAGACCTATTTGTTTCCATATCATGTGTAATGGGTGGTCTGTGAGTTAATATCAGGAATTCAGATTGGAAGAAATAAACCTGATATTGACAATGGTCACACTATCAAGTGAAAAAAGGATTGCTCTAGATTGTAGTGAATGAAATTAATGTAAGATATGAATTTATTTATTTATTTTTATTTAATTTAGTGTAGAAAGACACATGTGCCGGTTATGTTTTTGACACATATCATTCACAACACCTCTGTGTCCCTCTCAGAACTATCTCTAGGATGCAGTCCAGTTATGTCTCATGTCTTCTATCGGTTTACAGCTTTGTGGGTTCCACAACTACTTTCCCCAACTTTTTCCAACTTGTAAGCTATTTATGTAATGTATTTGGCAATTTATTTCAATGAGTGAATGGATAAGCATATTGGACTCCAAAAATTCGAATTTATGCATTTTAGGGAATTAGTTGGATGCTGAAGGAATTGTATTGCATATTTACATTTTTATGCTATCTCATCAGGTAAGACATGAGGGATAAATGATGGCCAATTATACCAAAGAAACATAATGGGATCCTGTTCAACTTTTCCAAGTGGATCTCTTCTTTTGTCTTTGAGCCCCGTTAAAATAAATGTCAACAAAAGATAAATGAACCATGAAGACAACAACATGGGAGTCATTTAGCGTTCAATTGCTATTCAAAGCAAAAAAAAAAAATGCCAACTGTAGATTTTAGGTGTCAGAATGTTTTCCTTATTATAGAAGGCAGAAAATAAAAATATGCATTTTAGTCATGGTGTTTAACTATTACAATGAGATCAGAGTTAATATATTTTTACATAAATTTACATGTGCTATTTTTTCCTCCCTTTTAACTCATTTTCTGAGTAAGAATTAGTTTAAAACTAATACTTCAATTTCATTGAATATTTAATATGTGTCAAATACATTATGTATGTTATTAGTTAATTCTCATAACATTATGAAATGAGCTTCATTTTTATCTCCTTTTTATATGAAGACATTATTCTAGGTAACTTGGCAGATGAACAGGAAATCAAGATTCAAACACCATCTATAGAAAACGAAAGACCAGATTGTAACCACTTTGCAATCAGCTTTCTGCATGAGTTATATGCTTTACTCACCTGCAGACAAATCTCCAAAAGAGTAAGAAGAATGGAGGGAAGGTTTCTGTTGTTGATTGAAGGGATGTCTGGAGACAAGGTAGCATTTGGCACCCTTGGATATTTCCTTGATTAACTGGGTTAATGTTGACTCCATTCAGAGAAGGAATGCATGAAAAAAGAAGGGTGGGTATGTTTAAAAATAAGGGTGGATATGTTGAATATATATGTTCATGTAAAAATTAGTTTAGTTGGTGTTTGTGGGTATGTATGAGAGAGAAAATATGAAAGATAAATATGGTTATTTACCTATAAGGCCATCACTTCATTTTCTTTATAGCTGTTTAAATTTATATTGTGATTACATACCACATTTTCATTATCCATTCATCTGTTGTTGGGCATCTTGGCTGATTCTATTTTCTTGCTATTGTGAATAGAGCAGCTATAAACACTGACAAGAAAGTATCTTTGTGGTAGAAAATACAGCTTTTGGAGATGTGCCCAGGCATGGTATAGCAAGGAAGTATGGCAGTCATATTCTTAGCTTTGTGAGAAACCTCCACACTGAGTTATTTCCATTATGGCCATGATAGTTTCCACTCCCACAATGTTGTAGTTGCCTTCCCTTTGCTGGGACAAAACACCTGACCCAAAGCAACTATGAGAGGAAAGGGGTTATTGAAGGCTTTCGACTTTAAGGGGAGCGTTTCATCATGGAAAGCATGACATGAGCAGGAAGCTGGTTCATTTCTTTTCACATGTGTATGGTATAATTTAGTTCTAAGGATTCTTTGCTGTTTTCTAGTTTGCAAGCCCCATCTAGATATGAGAGTGAGGTATGGAAGTCTCCCACTATCATTGTATCAAGACCTGTGTATACTTTTAACATTTGTTTTATGCAAAGTGGAGTCCAAAGACTGTGCAAGCATGTTTACAACCATTGCCCGATATAGCCATCTTGGTGGATGGTTAGTTACTTTCATGGGAAAACATTATTTTAAGTTTTCCTGACTTTTTTGGTTATGGATGAGAGATCTGATGTTATTCTGATATTTCTGCATCTTTATGTGTGATGGTTAAGTTTGTTGTCAACTTGACCTGTTTGTTCAACTTGGATGGGTCTCTGAGGTGGTTTACAGGGAGGTGGCCCTTTCAGTAGGAGGTAGGATGTAAGGAGGCGTAGGGGAGCTAGAAACAAACATCCCTTCCTATGAGGGTAGTAAAGGAGGGAAATTCCAGAGACTCAGGTAGTCAACAAGTCTGGGGAAGGGTTTCATGACCCCAGTCTAAAGCTATTTAACGTGGAAGGAACTCTCTTGCTTCCTCCTGTTTACTGTTGTGTGTGTGTGGTGTTCCTGTGTTGGTGATGATTTTGTTAGTAATGGCTTTTCTCTGTCTCTCCATCTCTCTTTCTCTCTCCTCCCAGCCCCCACTTGGACCTGTGAAAGGGGGCCAGACTCTTTCACCATTATGGAACTTCTCCCTGTATCTGTAGCTTCAATAAATCCTTTCCTCCCATAAACTATGCCTGGTCTGGAGGTTCATCCCAGTGGCGTGTGGCTGACAATATGTAAACAGGTTTTTTTTCTTACATATTTTAGTATTTTGACATCTTGACAATGATATGCCATAGAAACTTTCTTTTCTGGTCATGTCTATTTGGGATTCTAAATGCTTCTTGTGTTTGAATGTCTGTTTCTCTGGGATTGGGTAACATGGCTGTGATTTCATTTAGTGGATTGTCTATACCATTTTAATTTATCTCAGAATCTTTTACTGCCCTAGGCATTCTTGTGTTTGTTTTCCTGACTGTATCTCACAATGTTTTGGTCATCTTCACTACTTTTACTCCTTTACATGTGTCTGCATATATCATTCTTTTAGCCCATCCTCCATCCTTGAAATTTATTCTTTCCCTTGGTCTTGTCTCTTGATATTGCATTCTGTGTGTGTATTTCATTAATTACTTTATTTCTAAAATAGAAGAATATTTATGTATATGGATTTAT